>JAQZBX010079190.1:0-14015 GCA_029593785.1 Cabassous unicinctus | reverse complement strand
TAAAATAGACATATGCTTATTTCTTAGGTAATTGTACTCCATATCTTGTAGGAAAAAATTAGGGTTATATACTATGAATAAACTAATACTGCAAGTTAAATTTACTCCTGCAGTTACCATTACCAAAGATATTTATTTCTTCATGAGAAGCACAATACTATCTACTATACTTTCTTTTCATCCTGAAGAACTACATTTATAATTTATTTTAGGAAAGTCTAGTTGTGATGAGCTTCCTCAACTTTTTTTATCTGTGAACATCTTAAACTCTCTATTATTTTTGAAAGACTGTTTTACCAGATATATATTTCTTGACCACCAATTCTTCTCTAGTCATACATTAAATATATCATTCCACTGCTTTCTCACCTCCAGGATTTGTGATGAGAAAACATCACTTAATCTTATTGAGTACCCTTTGTATGTGATAAGCCACTTCTTTCTCACTGTTTTACAATTTTCTTTTTATTAGTGGCATTCAAAATTTTGATTTCAATATATCTTGGAGTAGATCAATTTGGATTTTTCATATTTGAACTTCATTGAGCTTCTTGGATGTGAATATTCATGTCTTTGGTTAATTTTGTGCAGTTTTATCCATTATTTCTTCAAATATACGTTTGCCCACTTTATATTTCTCTTCTCTTTCTGGGATTCCCTCAATGCATACATTGGTACTTTGTATGTTGTTCCACAGGCCCCTTGGTTTCTGTCCACTTTTTAAGTTCTTCTTTCTTTCTGTTCTTCAGACTGAATGGATTCAGTCATCCTTCTCCTTGTTTGCTGAGTGTTTCTGATATCTGTTCAATCCTGCTCTTGAACCTAGTGTATTTTTACTGTCTGTTATTGTGTTTCTTGTGCAGTAAAGCTCATTTTGGTTACTTTTAAAATTTCTGTCATTCCTCTTTCTATTGAAAATCTCCTCCTTGATTTCCTTTAGTTCTTTATCCTTTCTTTCACTTCATTGAACTGATATAGGAGAGAAGATTTAGTATCAGTGATTTGTTGTTCCAAGTCTAAACTTCCTCTGTCATTTAATCTTGTTCCTTCAAATGACAATCTCTTCCTATTTATTTATATCTTGTGAATTTTTTGAAGGCAAGTTAGTTTATTCTTTTAATGTGTTAATTCTCAACATCAGGTGTTCACTCTTTTTAATTTTTTTCTTATTTTAAAGAAGCTTTACATTATATAAATGTTAAATTAAAAATATGGGGGATTCCCATATGCCCCACCCCATCCCCCTCCCACACTTTCCCACATTAACAACATCTGTGGTACATTTTTTACAATTGCAGATATTCACTCTTACTTAAAAATTTATTGTAGATTGATTCTGTCTTGAGGTTTTTATCCAAAACATATCCTAGTTTGTACAGCTTTCTTAGACATGTGTAGTAGCCTTCCATAATTCCCCAGGAAGTGTTACTATTTCCCATACAGGAAAAAATTTCATCTCACCAGTTTCTCTGCTGTGGCCTATGGGGTGCCTTTTTTGTTTTAATTACAGTTCACTTTTCCCTTGGGATGGTCGTTGTCCACCATAATCTCCTTGTTAGTTGTCCTGGATGAGTCCAATGAACTGGAGAGTAGGTGTTGCAACTCCATTGAATTTCAGGGCTCAGCTGGCACATGGAAATCCCAGCGATTAAAGTCTCTTAGATGTACACCTACTAACTCCTGCACCAAATATAGGTTCAAATAAAAGGAACAGAAGAGGCATGTGTAGAGAAGACACATCTGAATCCAACTCTGTCACACTTGGGAGCAGAAACTCCAAAGTAGGGCCCACTGGCAAGGCACCAAACTCCAGAGTTTCTGCCATGACCATAGGTCCTGGGTGTCTGCAGGGCCTTTGGGGTAGTATCTACCTTGGCCATCTATGAGATCCTGCAGAGACTTGCATAAACATTACCTCTCTGATGATGTCCGGATATACTTTGAAGTCTCTTAGCCATATACACTTACTTGTCTTTACTTTTTGCTCCTTTTATTCAAGGTCTTTTTCCAGTTGTTTCACCAGCCCATGCTTGGTAGCAATCCTTCAGTGCCAGGGACATTCATCCCTGGGAGTCATGTCCCATGCTGGGGGGAAGATAAGAGAGAGGTAATATTTGAGCAACAAGGACGCTCTCAGGAGGCAACTTTTAGGCACTCTCCAACATTAAGCTAACTTGCAAATTCAAGAGCAAAAGGCTCACAAGTATAGTCATCAACCTCAAGGGCCCATCAATGGACCATCCTTGTTCACTAGTTATTGCCCCTGCACTTGGGAGATTGTTGCTGTTCCATTATAGGATGTGGCAGAGCTCCCCAGGATGGGAATTCAATAATCTTTCAGTTATCTGAATCTCCACCCACTGTGGCAATGCTCCATGAACATTTGAACATATTTTTATACCTTATATGTATGCCCAGGTGAACTTCCTCCCATGTGTTCACCTGGGCATCACTGACACTCCACCCAATTGATCCTCCCCTGTCATAGGTGTAACCCTTTTGTGATCCAAAACCTGTTAAAAAATGAAGCCAAGAATATTGCTAAATTTGTTTAATAGGAAAATGAAATAATAATAATAGGTTTAAACATAAGAAACAAAATACATACTAATTTAGAGAAACTGAAACTCAAACAAAGTAAAAATGAGTGGGGTATTAAAAAATTGAAAAACAGTAAAAAAATAAAATAAATCATTTTTAAGATCTTCTGTCATGCATCTGATGTTTTACAAAGCCCTTATTCTCCAAAATAACTATCTCCCCAGATTTCCTCCTACATATCTTTCAAGAAGCTATTTGCCACAATTTTATTTTTCCCCTCAGGTTGCAAAAATTTCTTAATTAGCCTTTCAATCATCTTAAGAAGTGTCATATGCATAGTCACTTTTTGCACTGAGAGTAATCTCAGGTGACACAAAAGCAAGCACGCTGCATCAATTCTTTAGCAATATCACAGATGGGCCAGAACAGATTAACATAATCCATTCAGTCAATGCCTGCTCTTTTCCTTCACACAAAGGTAAAACCCAAGGAATGTGGTCTGCCATCCTCAAGACCAAGTTTTCCTTGGTAGGGTGGTGTGGTCATCTAAGCTAAATTGTAAAATGAGTTATCCTGCCATTGTTTAAATTGCCTTGTTTTGTTCAATCTTAGTTTCTTTGCTGTAAACCATTGACTATATTTCAGAGTTCTGACAAAGTTGATTCTGACAGATTTCTTTTTTATTTTTCTTGATTTTTCTGGGCCAGGACAGGCCCTTGGAATTCTTTAAATTTACTAGTTTCAGTGACATAAATCTATGAAATTAGTTATGTTTTTATATACTAATTTCAACATTTAGTAAACATAAAAATATTACTAAAAGTAACATCAAATTCTATCAAATATGTAAGAATGAATCTAATGATAACTGGACACATTTTATTCAAGAGAACTAGAACATATAATGGTGAAAAATTAACGAAGACCTAAGCAAGGAGAGATATCTAATTCATATATAAGAAATTCTGCATTTTTAAGATATTAATTCTTACCAAACAATCTAATCAATCCAATGATATATTAATAAAAATGCCAATAGTTTCCTATGTATTTGTAATTTCTAAAAACTAGCTATTCCTAAAATTTATGTAAGAAAACCAATTATCAAAAAATCTATGACAATTTTGAATAATAATAAATTCAGATATTTTACATTGACACAATTTGTATTTCTATAAAGCAACAGAAATTAAGCCATGTGGTATTGATAAAAAGATTGATTAATTGACCAATGGGAGAGAATAGAAAATGCATACATAGATCATTAAATGCATTAAATGCATACATTTAATCATTGCCCTTATTTACAATAAGGCAAGTCAACTTAAGGGGCAAAAGAATGGCACTTTCAATAAAAGTTACGGGGTAAAATCGATACCTATATTGAATACAATTTGCATAATTCTCTATTTTTAAACATTAATATGAGGTGGAAGATTGGAAAATATTTTTGCTTATTAATAAAGGTAATATAACAAATAATCAAATAAATAGAAAGCAAATAAGGTTTCTAGAAATCCTATATAAGAGACGATTTTCCTGCCTTGCAATAGGCAAGACTTTACAAATCATGATTATAAAGGCACTAACCCTATGGTAAAAACAAATGAAATTGTACTTAATTAAAGTTGTGAATTTGTTTTCATTGACTTATTACTAGAGACAAAAATGAAGTCATAGATTAAATTAGAAGCCATTAAAATAGTAATGTGTCTGACAACTGAATCTTGTCTAGTATATGATCAAATCCTATGACAACTTTGATAATAAAATGAACAAAAGAATTGAAGAGTATTTCACAAAGAAAACAACTAATTGATAAGCTTATGAAAAGGTACTCAACATGAATAATTACCTTGGACATGAAGATTAAAATCAATGGATGACACCAGTACACACCTGGATTTGATACAGTTCTAAGGAATCTAAGTACATGTTTTGACATTTATGGCAGATGTGGGATTCTTATACATAGAGTTGGAGTGTGAGATGGTGCCACAACTTTGAAAGCAACTGTTTAGTTCCTCCTCTGGCAAAACATACATCTCATTTATGGTCCTGAAGTTTATCTTCTATATATGCAAGAGAAATGTATATACATGTCAAACAAAAAAGACAAATACAGACATTTTTATAGATTCCTTTTTCTAATAGAGACAGCCAAAATGTCCATTATTAGGAGAATAGTTAAATAATAAATGAAATATCATATAGGTAAATAATTCCAGTAATGATATATAACAACAGTGATACAACAAATGGAATAATAGGATAGACATATGGTGAGCAAATGCAATCATATACAAAAGAAAACATAATCTTTATTTTTATTTTAATACAGTTCCAAAATAGTCATAGAAATCAATGACAAAAGTCAAAATAGTGGATACCTTATGAGGAAATTGAGATTCATGAACAAATAAATATATATTCAAATGAACAAAATCAGAGAAAAATGCCATGCCATCAGCCCTATGGTATGAAAAATGTTAACAGAAGTTCTGGACGTTAAAAGAAAACCATACCAGATGAAATCACTGAATGTATCAAGGAATGACATGCACTGGAATGTTGAATATGTCATTCTGGATGTTGTAAAAATACTAAGTTTAGGCAGACAGTAATGACTGAAAGATGAACAGTTAAAATTTAAATAATAATTGAAATGAGATATATGGTTTAAGACTAAATGGTTATTAGAGTGGAAAAATAATGAAATAAGATATGTTTTATTAATCCCTTAACAAAAAATAGGGCAAAAAGCAGATGGGGCAAATGTCACGCAAACAACATTGAGGTAGTGTGGAATTATGTGCCTCAGAAATTGATGTTCTTAATCTTAATATACTCCTTTGCATTTGAACCTCTTGTAAATAAGGGCATTTTTTAGGCTATTTCAGTTAAATTGTGTCCAACTGCATTAGTATGGGTCTTCATCCTATTACTGGAAGTCTTATAAACGAGGCCACAGAAAGAAAAGACATGGGGAGCAGTGAGAACATGGAAGTCAACATTACCTGGAAGAGAAGTGTGAAAACATTTCCATGTGTATTGCACTGTGATGGGAATCCCGAAAGATTCCTGGCTAGCCAGAAGACCCTGAAAATGGGAGGAAACAAGCCTTCTAGGCTCTGAAACTATGAGTTAATAAATTCCTGCTGCTAAGCTAATAAATTCCTGTATGATATTTGTTTTAGCAGCTAGGAAACTAAAAAACAAACTAACAACCAAAGACAAACTTACAAAAAAAAAACATGAAAGGAAACAGTAACCCAGCATGAATCAGAAATTACATTTAAAATAAATAACCTAAAGAATTCAACTTAAAGACAAGGATTATCAGGGAAGTTAAAAAATACACAATCTAAACCTATGTTGTTGAAAAGAAATTATATTTGAAATGAAAGGAGCATATATTATGGAAAGAAAATGTAAAAGAGATGGAAAAATATAAATAATGAAAACACAAACCAAAAGACATCTGGTGGCTGAGTGGCCATATCCTTTTCAATAACTGTAGACCTTAAGGCAAGAAGTATAACAAAATGTTAAGAGTGATTTTGCATAATGACAAAGAGTTCATTTCAACAGTAACACATAATAATTCCAAATTTTTATGTGTCTACTAATATTTCTTTAAAATATATTGAATAAAAAGACAACGCAAAAGAGAATTTTTTAAACATTGAAAATTATAGTTGGAATTGTAAATACAATTCAATCAGGATATAAAACAGTTTAGGAATCATCATAATATTAGAAGAATTGCAGTTTCATTTCTGTTTAAATTGTTGCCTCATTAATATTCACCATCTCATTTTATAGATTCAAATATAATAATATTTCTTGATGTACAAAAGTGTTCATGCACTTATTGCTATTTATGTCCTATATTCTCATTATCTAGAGCCAATTATCATCCAGTAATTATCTCTGGGCAATGTCAATGCTGATGCCAAGGACTCTGCTCCCATGGAATTTCCCTAAAGCCATTTGGAACTGAATACAGAGGCAGTTGTTATAAAACAGAATTATTATTCTTAGGATATTAGTATTTCAGGTTAACCTGCCCACTAGTGCTTGCCTGCACCTGAAATAGATTTGGAACTTTCCAGAAATCCTAACTTTCATATCCAGCGTAAGAGGTGAATTATCTTGTATTTTTGTAATTTTGCTTTATTTTCTTTATTTTTTCATTCTCCTTTACCTTATTCCATGAATATCCCACTCTTCTTTCCTGCACTGTTCACTTATTTACTGACACTAACAGGACTAGAATAGAAAATATAGATAGGGAAGGTATTCACATAATGAGACCATTGTCTTCCTTTAAATGTACTGCATAAAAATACTTCATTCCAGAAACTTTAGGGGAATTGTCATGGAAGCAAAGAGTGATCACATAACAAAAATGGATGGGGCCTATGCCAGTAATGCAGAAGGGACAGGGTGTGACCACATTCTGCCCAAAGAGTCAGTATGCAGAATAATTTCAATGTATAATTAAATAAATTTAGTGATGGGGGTTGTGTCTGTCTACTAACTGGAAATACTGTTTTATGCATAGTTTTGCTATTTAATAATTTCATGAATGTTTCCCTATTATTTTATCTTTGCAAACATTTATCAAAAATTATTCCACTTATTCAAAGTTAATCAGTGAATCCCTGAAATAAAATATAATGTGAACATTATCCCTTACAGTTCAGGTGTAATTCTTGGACTTTGTTATAATATATCATGAAAGAGCATGTAAGCATGTGTTCCTTATTCATCCGCCAGCTTCAGGACCAGTGTTTGCATACAACTCACTGAAAAATATTTTTCAAAGATTAGGTTAATTATAAATAAATAAAAATTAAATGGTTATGTGAATGACTTCATTAATGAAGAATATATTAATGCAGAAAATATGTCTTCCAATGCTTCAGGTTGAAAAATATATCTTTCAAGTGTTTGCAGACAATGCAATGCATAATTTGCTTTTATACTTTGGGGGAGAAGCTCACCCATTAATATTCTATTCACCCCAGGAAATCTTTGTTGAGCAGGGAAACCCTCTGGGACCTGCCAGCCTACAGGTAAGGAAATGGTCTGAGCTTTTCAAAAATTGTTCAATGCTTTTAATATCAATTCTACATTGTCGTATTTTATGTGGAACAAAACAAAAAAAATAATAGTAAATGAAACACAAGGGTTTTCCTTTTCCTTTTATATTTGCATGGTAAAAACAACGGTACTCTGTAGATGTAAGATGACATTTATGTCATAAGATGAAATAAATGTCAATGCTGTAGAGACATTTGCTTAATCATGTTATCAGTGCTTTGCAATTCTTATTTATACATTTTTCAACATAGCTACAATTCTTAATGCCTTCCTTTTGAAACGTTTTACAAATGTTAAATTTATAAGGTTGATATTAATACATATTTTATAAATAAGAAAATTCAGGTTAAAAGAGTTTGAGAGTCTCCCCAGTGCTACAAAGCAGGGAATGGCAGAGCTCTGATGCAAAACATATCTTTCCCTAAAGGCCATGACCTTTCAAATCTGCTACTCTGCCATGTGGAAATTCAAGGTAGAAACATAAAATTTATTGATTATAAAATTGTAGCCTCCTATCATTGTTCATATTCTGTTTGGTCATGAGCTAATGATAAGTTCTAACATTTTGAGAATATTTCTGAAGAATCTCATATATAGAAATTAGCTATATTCAATAAACTCTAAATAAACTCAATAAATCATATAGGCAAGCCTTGAACTCCAATATACTTATTTTATATTTACTAAATCATAAAAATGTATGCAAACATTGGCAAAAGTTGTTGAAGTTTACATTTTACTAATAAAACACTCCAGAAAATAAGTTATGAGGCAGGGAGACTAAAGAATGACAAGGTAATATTATGTTATGTTCTACTACCGAATAATACAGAGCAGGAAATCAGATAAACATGAGTCTAAATGTACATATGCTAATATTTTTCTTCCTGTACATTTTCCATGTTTCTTAAGGATTGTTTACCTTCTGTTATCCACATTCACATCAAATTACCTAAAAATGCCCAATTCTACCACAGTCACTGAATTCCTGCTTACAAGATTTTCTGATGTGTGGGAGTACAGAGCCTTACATGCCATGCTGTTCCTACTGATGTACTTGGCAACCCTGATGGGGAACTTTCTTATTGTCACAGTAACCACCTTCAACCAGAGTCTTCATACCTCCAGGAATCTGTCTGTCTTAGACATGTGCTACATTTCTGTCACTGTACCCAAAGCATGTGTCATATTCCTACTTGAAAACAGAGCATCTCCATGGTTGGATGTGCAGTTCAGATCTTCCTGATGCTTTTGTTTGTTTATATAGAACTGCTGTTTCTCACCATCATGTCCTTCAACCACTATGTGACCATCTGCCAGCCCCTCCACTACCCTGTGGTCATGAGGCCCCTGGTCTCTGTCCAGATGACTCGGGCCTCCATACTCAGTGGTTTGGCCTACTTTGGAATCCACACTGGCAACACATTCAGGCTTCCCTTCTGTAAGTCCAACATGGTCCATCAGTTCTTCTGTGAGGTCCACTTTCTGTTGAAGCTTTCATGCTCTGAGATCTCAAGCAATGAATTTTTTTTTTTATTTCAAGGAACTTTTTATTGCTTGTTATGCAGAGCTTTGCATTCATTATAGCTGTTTTGTTTCTTATGGCAGCTTTACTATATAAATTGGCATCTTCTTACAGAGTAATAGTGCATTATAATGCTTTTATGTGAACATGAAGGCTAGATATCAGTATACTTTTTCAAAATATTTAAACATTTTTTACTCTTTATCTTTTTTTATATATTTTAAAAGATGATTAGAGTACATAAATGTTACCCAAAAATTACAGTCTCTGCAGTGCTTATGGGTGGTGGTTGCTTTGCCTGCATCACCATGTCTTATTGTTTCATATTTTCAACTGTGCTCAAGTTTCCCACAAGAAGAGAAAAAAGAAAGGACTTTTCCACCTGTGTCCCTCACATTCTCATGGTGACCATGTATCTCAGCTCAGGTGCTGCTGTGTATGTGAAGACAAGCTCCAGCTCACCCACAATTCAAGACATGATCAGTGCTGTGTTCTATTCTATAGTCCATCCGTTCTTTAACCTTATAATCTATAGTCTTAGAAACAAGCAGATAAGGAAGCTGTATAGAAAGTAATAAGGAAAAAGCTTTATTCAGGAAAACAGTAGGACAATTATTTCAAGAAACTCTTATTTTAATGACATGAGTTGAAAATGCCTCAAAGTTAAACTTCTTGCCTATTTAAAACTTTAAGAGACATGGCATGAATTTTCAAGAACAGTCATTGCATTATGTGTCAGCACAGTATCAACATGTTTGCACTTTACTTTGAGATTTTCCCCTTCAAAAAATGAATATTCTCTGGTCCCTGACATAGCACTGCAAAAATTTGTGTCTTTTTTCAAGTAATTTTCTTTCTATTTATCCTTCTTTAAACTTAGAGTCCAAGAAAATACAAACTATGCATTCACTTTCTTTGATCTTTTTGTACACTTATAAAAGTCAGAGATTATCCTTCCTTCATCATTTAGTTAAAATAAAATTATATTAAAGATTTTAGTCTGAATAAAAGGTATCTGAGGAACGTCTGGTTGGTTATTGAAGTCAAAGATAATTCCCTATATTTCATCATGTGATCAAATTTTAAATAAGAATTACTTTTGCTCAATGTAAAGATATTTCTTTACATTGTAAATGTGTAATGTGTTTAGAAAGTATAGGATTAAAACTTTGTTGGCAGGTATTAAGTTTAACATAAAAAAATATCAAAGTGGGGTAAATATTTCCTATTTCCACCTTATGATATGTTAAGATGAAACAATGAAATTATATATTTATATTGTGTGTTTTTATATGTATCTCATATATTAGGGCCTATAACCCGTAGAGTAATCCTTGAATTATGAACAGAACTCTGTAATGGCTGACAAATATTTTGTCATATTTGATAAATAAATTTCCAAAACATATTTATTTTTTAACCTAAAATCACTGAGATATTACTGTTCCATTTTTTAAATTGGGGTCATGATTGTCACTCTTTAAAATCAGCACCAGATCTTCTGCTATTTCCAAGACTGATTTTATCACATGGCACTGATATATTGTTACTTAATGAATCATAATATTTACACATTATGATATCATCTGCATACTTTTTTACAATATACCATTTGAATTAAAGTCATGCAGAATATTTTCCATCATATATGTATGAACATTTGTACATTATCTATATACCAGTAATTGTAGAAATATATTGTGGTTAAAATGGAAAATTTTAGGTGATATAAAAATTACTAGAATAAAAATTAAAAACAATAAGAAAAGCAATGTAGTGATGTATGACACAGCAACTCCTAATGTAAACTATGGACTATAGTTAATAGTATAATTATTATAATATATTTTCAGCTGTTGTAACATAAGTACCACCGTAATGCAGGTGTACTTAATAGGGGGGTATATGAGAATTCTATATGTTCTGCATGTTTTTTTGTTAACCTACAATTTCTCTAATAAAAAAAGGACATGAGCATATACAATATATATTTATATATTGTAGTTGGTAATGTGTATACAATCATATAATGTAAAATTTAATTTGGACACCAATATCTTAAAGAAAATTGTGATCATTTCCATTAGAATTTAGAGAACTCATTTTGGAATAATTATTCAAATGAATTGGCATAACATTATACACAAATACTTATATAGCATGGCAATATATACAGCAATTATTAAAGTATAATGAGGAAATTGTAAAATATCATCATATTTAAACAGTTTAAGATACGGCTCACTACAACTCATAGACCATCATAAAAATTAAAGATTAATATAAGATTTGAGTATGTAATTTCCTAACTTGTCCAAATTGACATTCATATGACACTGTATCCTAAATGTCCAAAATATTTTTTATTTCCAAGTAAACATTGATAATTTATGAAATTGTACCATATTCTGGGCCATAAGGAAGACTGCACAAATTTCAAAATGCTGAAACTGTACAGAATATGCTCTTTGACCTCAGGTATCAGAAGAATAGAGAAATATTGAAACCTCTGAGTCTAATTCTTCATATGTCCATTTCTCCTGGCCATTCTATCAGTTTGCTTTACATATTTTGAAGCTCTTCTGCTTTTTCCCTCTGTCAATGTTATGTACTTTTATGTCATCTTCAATATTTGACTTTTTTATCAATATGTAATAACATCCTTTATGTCTGGTGTTTGCTCCAATGTCTACATTTTCAGTTATTAATATAACCAATACACCTCTTAAACGTATGTGTTAGCATATATATCCTCAATTATCCTTTTAGTTTTAACCTATTTGGGTCTTTATATTAAAGTGAATTTCCTGAAGGCAGCATAGAATAGGGGCTTGCTTTGTAATCCTATCACAGATTCTCTGCCTTTTAATTGTGGGGTTTTATTATTTAAATTAATTGTAATTATTGATGTTTTTATGTGATAAGTATATTGTACTGTGTGTTTTTTTCTTTTTATTCCCTTTATTTTTGTTTTCTGTTTCCTCTTTTTCAAACTTCATTTGGGTTATACTCTTACTGGCTTTTGACTGCATATATATATATTATTTTCTAAATTTGATTTTTGATTTAGAGCTTATATTATACATACTTAGCTCTGAGTATGACTTCATGTGATAATATATCACTTTAGATATACAAGAAAAACAGTAACTGTCATATATTTATGTATATTGTTAACATTTCTGGTGCTCTTCATTCCTTTGCGTAAGTCCATATTTTCAAAACATGTCATTATATTTTTTCCTCAAAGATTTCATTTAGCATTTTTATAGTATGGATCTTGCTGTGCTGAATTATTCTCATTTTTGTGTGACTTCATTTTTGTAACTTATTTGCATCAAATTTAATTTTTTTTTTTGAGGTACAGGAGCTGGGGGTTGAATCTGGGATTTCCTATGTGGAAAGCCAGTGTTCAACCACTGAGCCATATCAGGTCCCCTGAGTTGGATTTTTTGTTTGTGTGCTTGTTCAACCCCACCCCTGAGATGGCTCACTTGTCTTCTCATTGTCTGCTCACTGTGAGTCTGCTCACTCTCCTCATTGTGTCTGTCTTCTTTAGAAGGCACTGGGAACTGAACCCAGGACCTCACACATGGGAGGCAGGCACCCAATTGCTTGAGCCACATCTGCTCCCTCAAATGTAATTCTATATACATATTTTAATTTTTATAGATTTAGATTACATAAAATTATATTAAAAATATAGGAGATTCCCTTATCCCCCTCCATCTCCCCTCCCACACTTTCCCGCATTAACATCACCTTTCATTAGTCCAGTTCATTTGTTAGAATTGATGAACACATACTGAAACATTGCCACTAACCATGAACTATATTTTACATTACAGCTCACACTGTGCCCCACAAAATTTTACAGGTTATGACAAAATGTATAATGGCCTGTACCCATCATTGCAATGTCATGCAGAACAATCCCCTTATATTACACCTATCCTTCTCTCTCCCTCTCCTCAGAACCTCTGATGGCCACTGCCTTTATACCAGAGGTTCTTAACAAAGGGACCATGAGCTTGAATTTAAATTAAAACAACAACATCAACACATTATTCTTGTGGGAATGTGTTGGTGTGGATGTGATATATTTATTAAATAATACACAGTATAGTGTGTACCTGGTAAGGGTACATGGTTTTCACCTGAATGGCAAAGGGGACCATGGAGAAAAAAAGGATAAGAACCCCTGCTTTATATCAATCCCAGTTAGAATTCTGCTGCTAATGTTTACCTTTGTTTCTCTGCATGGACTGTATCTTATGTTTCTTGGAAGCTACCTTCTTCTAAAATGCAAAGGTAGAACAGGTGTAGAACGGACGTTTCCATTTCTGAAGGAGGAAACTGGAAGGAAATTGATGTTCTGAGGTCCAAGCAAGTACAAAATCCAGTAGGGCTAACTACATTCTTTTCCAAGGTCTGAGGTTTATCTGTGTTTTTTGCTTTGTTCTTTGGGCCTGCTGAAGCAGCAGCCCCACATTTCTCAAGCACTGGAGCAGAGACTTGTTCATTATAAATATTGGGGCATGTGCCCCACTGTCTCTAAGAAATTGGGCAGAAAACCTGCCTTTCCACACACTGGGACACAAGCCCTGGCTTACCCACCTGCTGCATGGAAGGTCTTCTCTTTTGGCTTCAGGAAATCTCTCCTTCCCTGACCTCTGCTTCCATGGTTCTCCCTTGACCTCATTTCTTTCATTTTGTCCCATCTCTCTCTCTTTAATTCTAGGCTGGTTATGATTCTGGGGATTGGATTATATGCCTCATACAGCAATGCTGAGGTCATAATTTGCATTCCTGCATGTGTGAATGCTTTTGTAAATAGGAC
>JAQZBX010079189.1:0-14008 GCA_029593785.1 Cabassous unicinctus | reverse complement strand
CCCTCATGTATTTTTGGGCACCCTGGTTAGGTACATAAATATTTATGATTGTTCTTTATTCTTGGTGTAGTGCCCCTTTTATTAACATATAATTTCTTCTTTGTGTCTTACAACAGCTTTGTATTTACACTATATTTTCTGTGGTGTTAGTTTAGCTACTCCTGCCCTTTTCTGATAACTGTTTGTGTGTAAAATCATTTTCCAACCTTTCACTTGCAACCCATTTGCGGGTCAAGGGTGAGTTTCTTTTAGACAGCATATAGATAGGTCATAATAACTTATCTGTTCTACCAATCTATGTCTTTTGATTGGGGAGTTTAATCCATTAACATTCAATGAAATTACTGTATAGGCAGTACATATTGTAGCCATTTTTTCTTTAGGCTAATATATGTCAAATTTTATTTTTATTCTTCTTTTTATCCTTTTAGTTATTCTTACTAATAGTCTTCCTTTCCTCATTCTCCTCCCACCCTCTCTCTTCTGTTTTTTCCTTTCAACCAGCAAAACTCCTCTTACTATTTCTTGAAGGGCAGGTCTCTTATTGACCAATACTTTCAATCTCTGTTTATTTGTGAATAGTTTGAACTCTACTTCATTTTTAAAGACAATTTTGCTGCATACAGAATTCTTGGGTGGCAGTTTTTTGTTTGTTTGTTTGTTTTTTTGTCTTTCTGCACCTTAACTAGGACATACCATGTCTCACTTTCATGGTTTCAGATAAGAAATCAGCACTAAATCTTATTGAGCTTCCATTATATGTCATGGGTCTTTTTACTCTTGCTGTTTTCAGGATTCTTTCTTTGTCTTTAGTGTTTGAAGATCTGGTAAGTATGTGTCTTGGGGTAAATCTGCTAGGATTTATTGTGCTTGGAGTATGCTGCAATTTCTGGATGTGACATCCTTGTCCCTCATAACAGTTGGGAAATTTTTGGCCATTACTTCCCCAAACACTCTTTCTGCCCTCTTTCCCTTCTTTTCTCCCCCTGGATGCCTATAATGCATATGTTTGTGTGTTTTGTGTTGTTATTCAATTCTCTGAGTGCCTGCTGATTTTTTCTAGTTTTTTGTCTATCTGTTCTGCTATCTTTGTGATTTCAGATATCTTCTCTTCAACATTGCTAATTCTTTCCTTTGATATGCTGTTATGTGCTTCTAGTGTATTTTTAATTTCTTGCATTATACCTTAGTCACTGTAAGATCTGTTATCTTTTTATGCATGTTTCCCCAGTATCTTCTTGATATCCTTTATCTCTTTCTTCATTTTATTGTGTTGATTAAGGATATTTGTCTGGACATCTTTGATTAGTTGTTACACATTGTGCATTTCCTCTTGCTTTTTAGTTTGTTCATTACACTGGACTATGCTTTCCTGTTTCTCAGTATTGCTTGTAATTTTTCACTGATTCCTGGACATCTTTTTATCTTGATGGACTTTTTCAGTTGGTTAGTTTATCTTTCTAGTTTAGGGTTTTATTTTTGTTTGGTTTTGTGTTAAAGGTTTTCTTAACACTTGTTTTTACTTATTCTATATCTTTTTAGTTGCCAGTGTTCAAGTGAAAAATTATTAGATGCACATAAAAGGAAAAAAAGAGAAGGGAAAAATAAAAAGAACGAAGGAGAAAGAACAGAAAAGAGATAGAAAAAACTGAAAAAGGGGGAAAATTGTAAAAAAAAGAATAAAAATTACAAAGGTGAAAAAAAGAAACAGGAAAAAATAAGATAAAATAGAATAAAAGATCAGACAAATAAGAAAAGAAGAAAACATTGAAGACAAAACAAAGGAAGGCAGAAAGGAAGATGAAAAAAAGGGAGGGGAAAAAAATGAAAGAAAGGAAAGACAATAAAGAAAGAAAGGAAGAGGAAAGAGAAAGAAGAAATAAAACATAAAAATATAATAAAAATAAATAAATAAATAAACATACCTCCAGCAACAGTCTCAAGCTGCAGTGTCAGTCAATCAATTACCCCTATGGCCCGCCTCTCCCCAGGCACCTGAAAGGAGAGAAATGGGCAAAAAACAAGTAAAAATCCTCTCTCTATGCTCCCCTTCCAAAGCTTGCTTACCCCAAAGCTCCCTCCTCCTCAGGAGCCAGCTGTGTAGGTGTCAGCCTTCTTCATCTCCTGCCCCCTCCTTTCTACCCCAGGAGGCTGGCTCAGTGCCTCTTGCTTCTCAGCCCATTGTATGAATCCCTTGGCTCCTCTCTCTTCAGAGGCTGGTTGGGTGTGCTTCAACTCTCCTGATCTCCTCCTTCCTCCACTCTCCTTGGAACAGGTTACATGCAGGACCGAGATTCTCCTTTTCCCTGGAGCTGGCTGGGAGGTGGCCCGCCTGACCAATCATATCCCCTCTGTTCCCATTACTACCTGAGCCACCTGGGTGCCAAGCAGCACTCCCAGTTACTCCATGGCTTCCCTTCCCTCCAAAGTTGGCCAGCCACCAGCATGACACCCAACTGACTAGTGGCTCTTCTCTTCCCCAGGCAGACTTGGCACCAGTCTGTATGATGATTGCCCCCCTCCCTGCTCCACTTTCTCCCTGAGCCAGCTGAGTTCCAGCCCCCACAACTGATTGTCCCACTGTTTCCCTCTACTCATGATCTTGCTGGGACATTGACATGAACACCTCCTCGCCGAGGGGGGATGGGGGAAGCTCTCCTCTCTCTCAGAGCCAGCAGTGCATTGGTCTGCCAGGAGGATCACCTCCGTGGCTTCTCTCTACCCAGAGCCATTTGGGCCCCTCTCCCTCCAGCCACCCTCTCTTGTAACCCCCATGGTCCAGTGGCTTCCCTTATGCCAGGCAAGCCTGCCTACCTTCCTGAAGTTTTTGGAAGAGATGTGCAGTCTGTCTTTCCCTTTTCTGCCTCCCTGGATCCCCTTCTCATTGATTTTTCATGATGCGATTATTGAAGATGCTATTATTCATTTACAGGACCCCCATTTGTATCTTTTCCAAATAATGATGGACTTTGTTCATACTGTCTTGAGTCATGAAATCTATATCTACATATATTTATTTAAAGTCTTCATTTTCAGTAATTTGCATATTTCTTTTTTTCTGTAATTCCTCAGGTGCAATATTCTGGAATGTAATGACTATATCTTTTGGTCATGTTTTCACTTATATGCTATGTAAGGTCCCCCTCAATGAGGTGTACCTTCAATGAATACATATTTATGTGATTGTTCTTAAATTGTATTTTCTCTTGCAGAAGAGAATCTCAACCCCAGAAACCTGTGATGATGGTGCAACAAGTTGGAAAGAGACTCAGTCCCTATATGACTGTATGGAGTAGAGCTGCTCAATGATCTGAAATGAATTTTACACATTATACCAATTAGGAATAAACTTGCATGTAGTCACAGGTATTTTTACACGAATCTGTTATAGCATGATGAATAGAGTTAAAAGAATTCATAAATACATTATCCTTTCAATAAACCTTTATTTCTTTAGGACACATATAGAGCATTTCTTTTTCAGATTTAATAATAAATATACACATCTGAAAACACAGTGCCCATATTTAGACCATACATGCTTTTTTTTTTCTATTAAGGAAGCCAATTATATGAATGGGGAAAGAAGTTTGTTACATACTGCCAAATAACAAAGGGAACTATACAATATAACTTATTGTTTAAGCTATACCTAGAACATAACCATACTTTAATAAGAAAAAAAAATAAAAACAACAAGGAATGATAATATTATCTCTGGATTGTTGATTTATAATTAAATTTTCCTTTCACATTTCTTTATTCAGTGTGACTCAGTTTTTTAAAATGAGAAATGGAGTAAAGTTGGTGGTTCTTACCTTCCCAGGGCTTTAGAACAAATAATATACAGCCAAGATATCTCATGAGACATCATTTATTTAATGGCTTGAATTGTGGCCTCCAAGGGAATACTTCAATTATGTTCTCTAGGGTACACATCCCCAAAGCCTTAATAGTATATTTCTGTAATGGTTTGGCTCCAGGATTGAACTCTTAGGTCTGCCTTTCTCAGCTTTCCCTGGGCTTTCTAATAGGTTGCTAAAAAAGTCATTTATTTAAAACATGCAATGAAATACATAGCACATTCCAGCTATTATACTCAGGTCTATTTATATTAATTGACTATTAAGCAGGAACATTTCTGGAGTTCATTAATTTTAGCCAAGGAATCTTCAGTAAATGAGTCACTCAAGTGCTTCCGTTATTAGGTGAGTTGATACTTTTGTTGTTTTGTTTTCACTTTAGAATGCAAATATTGAGTTCCAATAATCTTTCCAGGAGACAAGTCCATGTATTGACCAAACTGCCAAAGTATCCACTTAGTTTGGTGAAGACAAGGATGAAGGTTTTATATATTAATTCTTCCTTTTTTCCAAATGACATCCATCCTGGTGGAATAATGCCAGTGGATGAGAAGTAGTAGAGGTTGTGTCAGAAAGAGTGAGGAACAGATTCATATTAGGATAGTCAAATGGGTGATGAAGGATATCCAAGTATCTCCGGGCTTCAGTGAATGAATAACCTGATAAATATAAAGCGTATGATGAGATTAATTCTTGTGATCCCAAAGTTCTGTGTCCCAAAACACAGAAGGGAGAATGTGTTTCATGGGCTACCAGGTTTAGAAAGAATCTAGGGATTCCTATTTCTCTTCTTTTCCTGAAATCTACAGGGCGGCCTTCTCTGAGAATTCAGGCATTCATTTGACCTCTGCTGCTTGTGGCTTCCAGGAGTTCCACACCCTCCTGGTGTGGACAAACTCCACATGTGTACACACTTAACCCCTTTATAGAGAAAGATTTTGAGCAACATCAGATACACACTATGATGCCATTCAACTGCACATGTTAATGGGAACACAGTGTTCATGCCTGAGGATCTTGTCCTAGTGGCACCAGGAAGGTATGGTCCTGTTTGTGATGGATCTATCACCTGTCACTTGTTGTTGGCAAAGCTTAAACTTGATTCAGAATGGCAGAATGTATTTTTGCTGCAGCCTGAAATTTATACATGGCTTCCAGTACTACTAGGGTTCTTACTGCTTTTCACTTACCCATCTTAATTTGCCACTTTTGGAAAAATAAAAGATTTTGTTTCAACTATTGCTTCAACTATTTTTATCACTGCCATCACAATTATATTTTGGAGTGAGTACCTGTTTATGAATGATATATGATTGAATGGATAATGACTTCTTAAACTTTTGAAATTAGTTTAATATGAGTGGATTAGTTTAGTTTTCTTTTTTAGACTAGCTCTAGATTATGTTGAGAGTATTGGGTTACTAACTATGAGGATAGAACTGAAAAGGGAAATATAACAACCAAGAAAATTGTATTTGGACCATTTTGCTGGCTAGTTAACATTTAAAATTTTATTTAGTAGTTCAAATTAATTGTCTGTTAGCTTAAGAATTGAAGTAGGAATATTCATGGTGTATATTTCCTTCAATACAGGTATTATTTTACTAAACTCAGATTAATGTAAAAGCCAGATTGGCTGTCCTCCGGAAACTACCTAAGTCTGTTGATAATGAGTCTGATTATTTGAAATATAGTAGATTCTGCTCATAATGTTTATCTTCATAAATCCACTCATACAGATTGTATTCACGGTAATCTTGTGCTATTAATAAGTTTTAACTTTTGAAATAATTAGAGCCAACCAAGTGTTAACCACAACATTATTTATGGAGACTGACTAAGCCTTTCAAATTTCCTCATTTTATCCTGTTAATTTAAGTTGTGCTATGCTGGATCAGTTTCCCTGTTTTGTCCACAGTAACCAAGAAAATCAGAGTGCTGGAGCCACATTCGTCCTCTTGGGTTTCTCAGAATACCCAGACCTCCCCGTGCCCCTCTTCCTGATTTTCCTGACCATCTACACAATCACTGTGGTGGGGAACCTCGGCATGATTGTCGTCATCAGGATCAATCCTAAACTCCACACCCCCATGTACTTTTTCCTCAGCCACTTTTCCTTTCCTGATTTCTATTACTCCACAGTAATTACACCCAAACTCTTAGAAAACTTGGTTGTGGAAGACAGAACCATCTCTTTCACAGCGTGCAGCATGCAGTTCTTCTTTGCATGCGTATGTGCAATGACAGAAACACTCAAGATGGCAGTGATGGCATATGAATAGTTTCTGGCCGTTTGTAACCCTCTGCTCTACATGGCTGTAATGTCCTGGAAATTATGTTGCTTGTTGGTCGCTTTCTCATACTCTTGGGGTATAGTGTGTTCCCTAATGTTTACCTACTTTCTATTGGAATTATCTTTCAGAAGAAATAATATCATAAATAATTTTGTCTGTGAGCATGCTGCAATTGTTGCTGTGTCCTGCTCTGACTCCTACATTAACTAGATGACCATTTTAGTTGTAGCCACATTCAAAGAATTAAGCAGCCTGAGAATCATTTTTTACTTCCTATGTCTTCATTTTTATCACTATCACGAAGATGACCTCTACTAAGGGGCACTACAAAGCTTTTTCCACGTGTGCCTCACAACTAACTGCCATTACCATCATCCATGGAACCATACTTTTTCTCTATTGTGTTCCTAACTCCAAAAGGTCAGGGCTCATGGTCAAGGCGACTTCTGTCTTTTACATAGTGGTCATCCCTGTGTTGAACCCTCTGATCTACAGCCTCAGGAACAAAGATGTGAAGAAGACCATGCGGAAATTAATCAATAAAAAATTATGCTGTCACAAAATGTAAAGTTAGTAAAAATTTACTTATTCATTTTCAAGAGTAATGTGGAGAAATATCTAAATCTTCTAGCAGTTTTAATTATTCAAATACCAATGTCAAGAAGTAAAGCAACACATTTGTCTAATGAAATTTCCAGTTGATTGATCTATTCAACATCTGTTTAAAGTTTTGTAAATTATCTGTAAAATCATAAGTAACACTTAATTAGATCTCAGGGCATTTAAATTGTCTCTAGACTCAGACTTTTGCATGTAAAGATTTCTGAGTTAATACACATGACCATGTAGTTGTTCAGGGAAATATTCCATTCTATTGAAGGCATTCAGAATGGCTTTATAATGATTTTCTAAAAATGTATACCTTGAAATGAATGAACATATTTCACAGTGAAATATAATAAACTAAGAGCTATTCAACACTTAGTCATTCAATCATACATTATAAAGTGCAAATATGGTTTGGTTAAATCTTATTTGCTAATATAAATTTTACTTACTCTCCATATATTGACAACAAAAAATGAAAATTAAAAACTGCCCACTTCAGAAATAGCTGTCTATAACTTGAATTTGTTATTCATGGCAATCTTAGGTTTTGTTTAACTTAGCTATTGATACATAACAAAAACAAACATAAAATTTCACTGCTTTGCTACATGAGGATTTTAATATTTTTAATTGTTGAACTAACTGGACAGCTCTGCTAACATCAGCTGAAGTATCTGGGTCTCCTGATCTAGTCTGGTTTCCACTTGCGATCTCACCTCCAGTCTATAAATCTGCTTGCTGATTGTGCAACAAATCAACATGATTGAGGATTGTCTTTTCTATTTCTGAAAAAAAAGGCTGCTTGAATTTTGATAGGGGTTGTGTTGAATCTGTAGACCTTGTTGGATAGCATTGATGTCTTAAGAATATTAATTCTTCAAATACATGAGGATTAGTTGCCTTTCCATTTATAAGGTCTTCTTTCAGTTCTTTCAGCAATGTTTTGTTGTTTCCAGTGTACATGTCTTTTGCCTTCTCAAATTTATTACCAGATATTTTATTCTTTTTAGAAGGTGATGTAAATAGAATTGTTTTCTTGATTTCCTTTTTGGATGGTTCATTGCTGGTGTTTACAAACGCAACCAATTTTTTCTTGTAATCTGCACCATTGATGAATTTGTTTATTAGCTCTAATAGTTTCTTGTGGATTCATTGGAATTGTCTCTCTTTCTCTTCCTCTAGAAAATCATATCATCTGTGAATAGATGATATGACATCTTTCCACTTTGTCATGAATAACAAATTCAAATTACAGTCAGCTATTTTATGAAGTAAGCAGCTTTAAAATTTTTCTTTTTCTTTTTGTTTTTTTTATTTTAGTTTGTCTTGTCAATATACAGGGACCAAATACAGTTTATATTAACAAATAAAACTTATTCAAAGTATATTTTCCTAATTACTTTGGCTAGCACTTCCAGCAAAATGTTGAATAGCAGTAGTAAAAGCAAGGCATCCTTGTCTTGTTCCTGATGTTAGAGAAAAGCTTTCACTCTTTCACGATAACATATGATGTCAGCTGTAAGATTTTTATAAATGATTTTTATCACATTGAGGAAGTTTCTTTCTATTCCTAGTTTTCTGAATTATTTTTATCATGAAACGGTGTTTGTCAAATGCCTTTTCTGTATCAATATGAAAGATCATGGTTTTTTTTTCTTTTTCTTCCTTTGATTTTAATAATGTGGTATATTATGATTGATTTTATGATGTTGACTCACCCTTGCATTCTTGGGATAAATCCCACTTGGTTATGGTGTAAAATCGTTTTAATATGCTGTTAGGTTCAGTTTTCCAGCATTTTTTGAAGATTTTTGCATCATATTCATAAAAGATATTGGTCGGGGTTTTTCTTTTCTTCAAATGTCTTTATATGACCCTGATATCAAAATACTGCTGACCTCAAAGAATGAGTTAGCAAGTGATCCCTGCTCTAAAATTTTTTGGAAAAATTGAGAGGCACTGACATTAATTCTTCTTTGAATGTTTGGTAGAATTCACCATTGACGTGTTCTCTTTGACTTTCCTTTTTTGGGAGGTTTATGATTACTGATTCAATATTTTTACTGGTTATTGGTCTATTGAGATTTTCTCTCAATAGTTGAGGTGATTTGTATGTTTCAAAGAATTTGGCCATTTTATATAGATTATCGAATTTGTTGGTGTTGTACTATTGATTACAAAACTTTCTTATAATTTTTTAATTTCTGTTAGGTCAATAGCAATGGCATATTTTCATTTTTTATTTTAGATATTTGTGTCTTCTCTGTCTTTTTTTATTTTCAGTCTAGCTAAAGATTTGTCAAAGTACCATTCTTATTATTTTCCTTCTGTTACTGATTTCCAACTTCATTCCATTTTGGTCTTAGAGAGATACTAGGTCTGATTCCAATTTTCTATTGAGATTTGTTTTGAGATCTAATATATGACATATCTTGGAGAAAAATTCACATACACCCAACACTGATGTTGTTGGGTGGAGAATTTTAGATATATCTGTCACGTCTAGTTGGTTTCTAGTGCTGTTCAAGTCCTCTATATCCTTATCAATCATCTGTCTAGATAGTCTAACAACTATTGAATCTATTGAAATGGTGTATTGAAGTTTCCTACTATTATTATAGATTGTCTATTTCTCCCTTCAGTTATGTTAACATTGCATCATATATTTGGGGGCTCTTTTATTAGACTATGTATATTTCATTCCACCCAACATTGTGCACATGTTATGTGTCAGGCACTATGCTTGGTATCAAATATGTAGACTATAAGAAATGGCAAGTTATCCTTTCATACCTTACAGTGAAGTCTGAATTAAACTGATGAACTACAAGAAGCCCCTTTCCCCTTCTATTGAACAGTATGTGGTTAATACAGAAAAAAGATTAAAATTGTATTCATAAAATTTCATGAAAAAAACATTTATATGATTTGTAGTTTAGTTTTTTATGCTTTTTGTTGTTGTTGTTACTCATTGGTTGAACGCCTGCTTCTCATGTACAAGGTCTTGCATCCAATCCCCAGTACTTTCTTGAAAAATAATCTGTAGGCTGATTAGCAAGTTCAGCCAATCATTTTTACATATTAAGTTCATCAAATAAATATTTTACCCAATTTAAGTTTTCAAAAAATAAGTCAAATATTTACACTTTATTGGTTTGGTCCCCTAAAGGCCATTTATCACACTGATATTAAACTCTAGGTCATATGCTACAAATGGTACATGCATATCACAGAGGCTGGATATGCACATGCGCATATTATATTCCTGTGAAATGGCTAACATTGCTGTGTTTTCTACTTCCATAAATAGTTTTATCCTGTAAAAATTCTCTAGCCTATCTTGAATCAAAATAAAAAGAGAACAAAAGAAAATATTTTGACTCTTTTAGACATTTGCTCAGGATTTTAAAAATGCAAACATTATCATGCTTTTGGGGCATAGAGATTATTGAACAAAGATTGAATAAGATTATATTCAACACTGCTTACAAAATACCTGACACGGAGAAAATATTCAAAATACTCATGTGGAGAGCACATAAGTGAATGCATACATAATACAGAACTCTGCCTTCTGTCTGGTCTATTCCTGTTGTTTTATTCTTGCTTTATGTGGCTGTGGATCCTTAAAAATCGAGATTTAATCAAATAATATTATATTAACCTTTTCTAATATAGTAGCCATTTTTGAAATAATTTGATGTTTATTATAATGTGGTATTTCAATTGGCACTATGCTAAAAATAAAATTGGCTGCATTATGGTTTTGTCCACAAAATTCAAGTATTTTATTGCTAAAATATTCCACAGAGTTCAGTAAACATTTTTCATTTCCAATTGCCTGAGAGATGAATCCAACTACTTTTATCAATTACAGCTAAACTGAGAACAGCTATGTTAAAACCCTGCAAAGCAAAGTCAATTATCCAAAAATCTAACATACTAAGACTTTCCATCAGGATAGAAAAATGAGCATCCAAAGTAAAGAGAACTACAAAATTGATCAAGTAACAAATCAAAAAGTACTTCTCTGCTATTTGCATTAATAGTTACTCAAAGCTTGAAGTTTCTGCCTTCATTGTTGGTTCCTAGAGTCACAGTTTCAATGTCAAATGTGACAGTGGGTCTAGAAGTATCTGCAGGCAAATGATTAGTCATTTATTTTCCATTAAAAAAAAATGCACTGTTTGTACTAATGCACACTGGTTGATCCCACTGCAGAGTCATATCCATACTGTTTTCCTGCACACCTTTATAGTGTCTCTTTTGTCTGGTTTCAACTCTGAATTTTAACGTCTGGCCACAAAAATAAGTTGGAGCACTATAGTAGAGAATACCTGTTGATTCAATTCATTGCAAAGTGTTACATTTCTTGGACTGCTCATCTGTATCCTTCAAAGCCAGTTTTCCTTTCATGTGGTCCCAATGTAGAGTGACCTATCTGGGGGAAACTCCAAGGAATTCACTCCTGTTGGCAATCTCCTCAGTACAGACTTTGAACTGTTAATCAACATTGGGGTCTATGTGCAATACTATGAATTCAGTTTCAGAACCTACATATACATCCTCAAAATGATTTGAAGTACATTTATGGAACTGGAGGCTGCAATCTTGGGCTTCAATGTTGTCATGACCTTTATATCATCGCACTATCATTCCTCCTGGTTTCTCCATTAGTTATTATATCTGTACTGGTGGGCGAGATGCTACCCTTCCATGGTTAAAAATGTGATCTTTAACTATATTAAGAATTGAGTCATACAAATCAGCAGATCAACAAGGCACATCAACCAGTAATGACACTTTTTGTAAGCTGTCCGACTGAATACAAGACGACTTTTTGGTAAAGTTTCATAGTTTCTCATTCTGTTCTCCTACACCCCCAAATATGGTGACCTCACCTTCTCGGACTAAGTCCTCTGCAGTGTTAAGGCCATGCTCAATGAGCTTCTGGCAAATGTCAAGTGGCTTAATGGTCTCCTGCTCAATGGTGTCCACTTCTTGCAAAAGGGTCACCAATTGCTCATCCAGGAGCTTCCCCAGGATTCCCTTTAAATCATTAAAATGCTGTTTGAGGACATTTCTTGTCTGTGATGCACTGTCTTTGATCACCTCCAAGTCTTCCGAAACCAGTGCAGCCTCTGGCCCAGCTCTGGCTGTTAGCTCTGCCCATATCTTCATTTGGGACTTCTAGCCTCAAAACTGTAAGCCAATAAATTCCTGTTCCTAAGCCAAAACCTGTTGTTGAAGCATTGCTACTAATCATGGCCTACAATTTACGTTATTGTTTACACTTTGCACCATACAATTTTATAGGTTTTAACAAAATGTATAATGGCCTGTATCCTTCACTGCAATATTATGCAGAACAATTTCAATGTCCCCAAAATATACCATTTTGCACCTATTCTTCCCTCTCTCTCCTCTCAGAATCTCTGGTGACCACTATCTTTATATCAGTGTTACAATTTCTTCCATTACTAGTATAATAATAGGTTTACTGTGGTCCATAGTTGCATTCCTCCCTTCTCAGGTTCATCCCAGCTGCAGGCAGGATAGTCCCATCCATCTTCCCCATGGGATATAAGTACCCTCTCAATTGGAGGTAGAGTGGACATCACCATCCCAGAATCCTCGGGATTGGGGGAAGAGCTATGAACTAGAGTGGACTTACTGGTATTCTAATATAGACATATTGTGGTTCTAGCAATGGAAAAAATTGCAATATTGATGTGGAGCCAGTGGCCATTGGAGGCTCTGAGGGCAGGGAGAGGAAAAAAGAGTTGTAATATGGGGACTTTTTCAGGACTTGGGAAACGTCCTGAGTGATATTGCAACAAAAGATATAGGCCATTTTATATTATCACATAACATGCAGAACTGTGTGGGACAGAGTGTAGACTACAATGTGAACTATGGTCCATGCTTAATGGCAAAGCCCCAGGATGCGCTTATCAATTGCGATGAATGTGACACATTAATGAATGATGTTTGTGTGGGAGGGTGTGGGAGGTGTGGGAGTGGGGCATATGGGAATCCCTACATTTTTTTGTGTAGCATTTATGTAATTGAAGTATCTTTTAAAAAATAAAATAAAATAAATAAATAAATAAAACCAAAGAATGGGGGAAAAAAAAGACAACCAACCAAATTATAATGAACTAATGTATAGTCACTTCACTAAATATATGTTTTCACAAAATATATGGGTGACCATTAATCTCATTGGAATTGCTAAAATTAAAATCAGGCAATTTTTAAATAGGCAAAAGTCTTGCCTTTTCAAATATTGTCTTCCAGAGATTAAACATTCTCTCATATATTTGTTTCTGAAACTTTATTAGACATTTGTAGAACTGTTTTTTTTCTACTTTTTAATTTTATTTTAAGTTATCCTTCATCTCACTATCTCTCTTAGTTGCATTCTGAATCAATTTCACATTGTTTTCATGAAATTCACTAAATTTTATAATAAACTTTTATTTTTTTCCCTTCATGGACTCTTTTTGGCAGTCTGGAAAAGTCTATGAATGAATCCCTAGAAAAATGCCTTAAATAAATAAATAAAATACATAAAATTATAAATCAATTATAAATCAAACAGTATATATTGATGTAAAATTAACAAAATATTAAAAATAAAAATTTGTGATAGAGTAATATTGATGTCATTCATCAATCATGCATTAAAGAACAATGTTGGCAAGCATGTATGTAGAATACTAATTTGGAACTGGGGATGAGCATAAAAACATTTTAATGCAATTTTCATCTATAAATGATATTACCTCTGGGATGACCTCCCGACTCTCTTTGAAGTCTCTTAGCCATGTGAACTCATTTCTCTTTACCTTTTTCCTGTTTTATTCAAGGTCTTTTTCTGAACATGTTGCCAGTTGGCTCTTGGTATTAATCCCTCGTTGCCAGGGAGGCTCATCCCCGGAGTCATGTCCCACGTTGGGGGGAAGGTAATGCATTCAAATGCTGAGTTTGGCTTAGAGAGAGGCCACATTTGAGCAACAAGGAGGCTCTCAGGTGGTAATCCTTATGCACCCCATAACAGTAGGCTAAGTTTCAATTAGAAGAGAAAATACTCATAAGGCTAGTCCTCAATAACAAGAACCCATCAGTGGGCCATCCTCTTTTGCCAGACACTGCCTCTGCACTCTGGGGACGGTTGCTGCTCCCTTGGGGAGTGTAGCAGAGCTCTCCAGGGTGGGAATTCAGATTTCCTCATTGAGT
>JAQZBX010079188.1:0-14015 GCA_029593785.1 Cabassous unicinctus | reverse complement strand
ATAACTCTCAGTTTCTTAGAACAGCTTCCTCTGTTCTAAGTTGTCCAGCACAATACTCAATTTCTCAGTTTCCAAGACAACTCATGAATTGTTAAGGAAGACTCCTTCTGTTTTCACTTGCCCAGCATAACTTTTGTATTTTTCAGGCTGGTACCCTACTCTGCCCTCAGTTGTGCAGGAAAACTTTGGATAGTTTGGGTTCACACCCTCCCTTGTTCCCAGTTGTTCATGACAACTTTTGCTGTTCATAATTTTCCAGGACACTCACAGTTTGTTCATGCATATGCACACCTCTGTTCTCAATTGTTCAGGTCAATTCATGTATTTTTCAGGCTACACCCTCCTCTTTTCTCACTTGTCAGTTGTCTAGTAAATCTCTTAGAATCTTCAGGCTGAGGCTTTCCCCTTCCCTCAGTTGTCCAGAACAATTCTATCTGTTCTCATTTTCCTGGACAACTCCTGGTTTGTTCAGGTTGACAGCCTTCTCTCTTCTAAGTTGTCCAGCACAAGTCTTGCTCTTCACAGTTTCTAGGAAAATTGTTCAGGAAGACATCTTTTTCTGTTCTCAATTTTCTGGACAACTCTCACTTTTCTCATTTGCCCAGGACAATTCTTGGATAGTTCAGTCTGACACTCTCTTCTCTTCTCAGTTTCCCAGGACAACATGGATTTTTCAGGCTGACATCTTCTTCTGTTATCAGTTTCCAAGATATCTCTCAGATAGTTCAAGCTGACACCCTTCTCTATTCTTAGATATGCAGGAAAACTCCATAATTTTTCAGGTTGACATCCTCCTCTGTTCTCAGTTCTCCAGGACAACTCTCACTGTTCTCAGTTTTCTAGGACAACACTCAGAATGTTCAGACTGACACATTCCTCTGATCTGTTTTCCCAGACAACTATTTCTCTTCAGTTTTCCAAGACAGCTCTCAGTCTGTTCAGTCTGATGCACATCTCTGTTCTCAGTTGTACAGACAACACTTTCTGTTTTCATTTGCCCTGGACAACTCCAGTTTTCTTTCTTCTCAGTTGCCAAGAACAACCCTCAATTTGTTCAGGATGACACCCTACACTGTTCTCAGTTGCTCAGGCAAATCTTGAATTGTTCAGGCTGACACCCTCCACTCTTCTTGGTTGTCAAGGACAACTCTCTCTGTTGTCAGATGTCCAGGGCAGCTCTCAAATTCTTCAGGGTGAGGCCCTCCTCTGATCTCAAATTTCCAAGAAAACTCTAAGATTGTTCATGCTAATTCCCTTCTGTATTGTCAATTGTCAAGGACAACTCATTGTTCTAATTTGCCCACTACAACTTTAGGATTGTTCAGGCTGATGCCTTCCTCTCTTCTCAGTTGCCCAGCAAAACTCTCAGATTGTTCAGGAAGATGCCTCCTTCTGAAAACAACTCTCACTTTTATCATTTGTCCAGAACAATTCTTGGATTTTTCAGGCTGAAGCCATCCTCTATTATCAGTTGCCTAGGACACCACTCAGATTATGTAGGCTGACACCCTCCTCTTTTCTCAGTTGTTCAGAACAACTTTTGATTATCTCAATAGTTAAGGACAACTCTCAGATAGTTAATGATGACAACCTCCTCTGTTCTCAGTTGTCCAGGACTACTCTTGCCATTTTTGTTTGTCCTGGATGACTCTCAGTTTTTACAGGCTGAAACCCTCCTCTGTTCTCAGTTGTTGAGTACTCTAAGATAGTTCAGGCTGACCAACTCCTCTCTTCACAATTGTTCAAGAAACCCCTTGTTCTTCTCAGATACTTTAGGCTGACTCTCTCCTCTGATCTCAGTTCACCAGGACAATTCTCAAAATTTTCAGCCTGATATGCTCCATTGTTTTCAATTGTGCAGGATTACTCTCTCTGTTCTCATTTGTCTAGTACAACTCTTGGTTTGTTCAGGCTAACAGCCTCTTCTATTCTAAGTTGTACAGCAAAACTCGTTTCTTCTCAGTTTCCAGGACAATGCTCTGATTCTTCACGCTGACACCCTCCTCTGTTTTCAGTTGTACTGGACAAGTCTGGCTGTTCTCAATTGTGCTGCACAACATTCAGATTGTTTGTGCTAATGCCCTCCTCTCTTCTCAGTTGTCCAGGACAACTCTGATAGTTCCATCTCATGCCCTCCTTTGTTATCAGTTCATCAGGACAAATTCCACTTTTCTCATTTGTCCAGGAGCACTCTTGGATAGTTCAGGCTGATGTTCTTCTCTATTCTCAGATGTCAAGGGCAACGCTCACTGTAATCAGTTGTCCAAAACATGTCTTGGAATGTTCAGGCTGATGTCCTCCTCTGTTCTTGGTTGTCAAGGACAACTCACACTCTTATCAATTTCCAGAATAACTCTTGAGATAGCTCAAGGTGATGCCCTCTTCTATTCTCAGTTACCCAGGAAAAAGTGATCACTTTGATCACTTTTCCAGAAAAATCATTGGATATTTCAGGCTGACCCATACTCCATTCTCAGCTGCAGAAAACTCTCGGATTGTTCAGACTGCACCCTCCTCTTTTTCCAATTATCCAGGACACTCTCAGATGTTCACTTGTCCTGAACAATGCTCAGATTCTTCACACTATTGACCTCCTCTGTTCTCAGTTACCCAGGACAACTCTTGAATTGTACAGGATGTTGTCCTCTTGTTTTTCAGTTGTCCAGGACAACTCTTGTTGTTCTCAGTTGTTCAGGATAACTCTCAGATAGAACAGACTGATGTCCTCTTTTGTTCTCAGTTGCCCAGGAAAACATTCAGATTATTCAGGTTGGCACCCAATACTGTTCTCAGTTTCCCAGGACCACTCTCAGATCATTCAGGTGGACCCTCTCTTCTGTTCGAAATTGTTCAGTACAACTCTCACTGTTCTCATTTGTCCAGGACAACTCTCAGATACTTCAGGGTGATCCCTTCTTTGTTCTTGGTTGGCCAGGAAAACTCTTGGATTGTTCAGGGTGATGTCCTCCTGTTTTGCAGTTGTTCAGAACAACTCTAGCTCTTTTCAGTTGTTCACAACATTCATTGTTCTCATTTACCAAGGATACCCCCTGATTTCCTCAGTCTGACACACTCCACTGTTATCAGTTGTGCACAGCAACTCCATGTTAGCTCTGTCTGAATCCACTCTGAATCAATTGTCCAGAAAAAATCTCCTTGCTCTCATTTGTCTAGGACAACACTTAGTTTGTTCAGGCTGACAGCCTTCTCTCTTCTAAATTTTCTATCACAACCCTCAAATTCTCAGTTTCCAACAAAACTCCTGAAATATTCAGGCAGATGCCTTCTGCTGTTCTCAGTTGTGAAGGACAACTCTTGCTGTGTTCAGTTGTTCTGGACAACTCTAATTGTTCAGACTGACACACCAATGTTCTTGGTTGACCTGCACTAATCTAGCTGTTCTCAGATGGGCATGGACAACATTCAGGTTTTTCAGGCTGACATCATTCTCTGTTCACAGTTGTCCAGGACATCTCTAGCATAGTTCAGCCTGATGCCCTTCTCTGTTCACTGTTGTCCAGGACAAATCTGAAATAGTTAAGGTTCATGCTTTCCTCTGTTCTCAGTTGTGCAGGACAACTCTCACTGTTTTCTATTGTCCAGGAAAGCTCTCAGATTGTTCACACTATTGTCCTCCTCTTTTATCTCTTCTCCATGAAAACTCTCAGATTGTTCAGGCTTAAGTCTTCTTGTTTTGCAATTGTACAGGACAATGGTAACTCTTCTCAATTGTCCAGGACAACTCTCACTGTTCTCATTTACCCAGGACAACCCCTGTTGTTTTCAGGCTGACACACTCCACTGTTCTCCATTGTGCAGATAACTCTTGGATTGTTCAGTATGATGCCATACTTAGACTCAGTTGTCCAGAACAACTCTTTGTTCTCATATTTCTAGGACAACACTGTTTGTTCAGGCTGACAGGCTCCTCTGTTCAAAGCTGTCCAGCACAACTCTTTTCTCAGTTTTCAGGAAAATTTTTGAATTGTTCAGGAAAGTGCCTTTTTCTATTTTCAGTTGTTCAGGAAAAGTCTTGCTGTTCCCAGTTGTCCAGGACAGCTTACTTATTGTTCAGGCTGACAAACTCTGCTCTTCTGTTATCCCCAATGAATCTTATGGTTCTCAGTTGAACTGGACAACATTCTGATTGTTCTGGCTGATTTCCTCCTCTGTTCTCAGTTTTCCAGGACAACTCTCATTATGTTCAGTTGTCCTGGACAACTCTCGGATTGTTCACTGTTCTCACTATTGTCCTCCTATATTCTCAGTTTTCTATTACAGCTCTCAGATTTTCAGGCTGATGTGTTCTTGTTTTACAGTTTTCCAGCACAACTCTATTTATCTTCAGTTGTTCAAGATACATCACAGATAATTCAGGTTGACTCATCCTGTGTTCCCAGTTGCCCAGGAATACATTCAGATTATTCAGGCTGACACCCAGTTCTGTTCTCAGTTGTCCAGGAGACATGTCTCAGACATGTTCAGGCTGAAAACTTCTCTCTTCTCAGCTGCCCTCAACAAACCCTGGATTGTTCAGGCTACCCTTTCTTCTGTTCTCAGTTTTCTAGGACAACTCTCACATAGTTCATGTGAACTTCTCTTCTCTTCACAATTGTTCCAGACAACCCTCATTGTTCTCATTTGTCTTGGACTGTTCTTGGATACTTCATGCTGACCCCCTCCTCTTCTCAGTTGGCCAGGACCCCTCTCAGCTTGTTCAGTCTGATGCCATCCTCTGACTCAGTTGTCCAGAACACCTCTCTTTGTTCTCATGTGTCTATGAAAATGCTCTGCTTTTTCAGGCTAACAGTCTCTCTGTTCTAAGTTGTCCAGCACAATTCTCCTCCTCTCAGTTTTCAGAAAAACTCTTCAATTGTTCAGGCAGTTGCCTTCTTTTGTTCTCTGTTTTCCAGGACATCTCTCACTGTTCTAAGTTGTTCAGGACTACTCTTTGATTGTTTAGGCTGACAACCTTCTCTGTTTGCAGTTATCCTGGATGAATCTTGCTGTTTTCGGTTGCAATGGACAACATTCAGATTGTTTTGGCTGATGCCCTCCTCTGTTCTCAGTTGTCCAATACAAATCTCAGATAGTTAAGACTGTTGCTGTCATCTCTTATTTGTTGTCCAGAACAACTATCATTGGTCTCATTTGGCCAGGACATCTCACAAGTTTTCAGGCTCACACTCTCCTCTGTTCTAATTTCTCCAGGACAACTCTTGAATTTTTTAGGCTATTGTCCTACTCTGTTCTCAGTATTCCAGGACAACTCTAGCTGTTCTTAGTTGCCCAAGACAGCTCTTGGATTGTTCAAAATGATACCATCCTCTGTTTTCAGTGTCCATGGCAATTCTTGCTCTTCTTATTTATGCAAGACTATTGGTCTGTGCAGCCTGACATCCTCCCCTCTTCTCATTTTCCTGGGATAACTCTCAGATTTTACAGGTTTTTGCCCTTCTCTGTTCTCAGTTGTCCATGACAATTCTTACTGTTTTTATTTGGAAAGGATGGCTCTCTGAATGTTCATGCTGATGCTCTACTCTCTTCTCTGTTGTCTAGGACAACTTTTGCTGTCTCAATTGCACAGGATAACTCTTGGATTTATCAGGCTAACTCCATACTATGATCTCAGTTGCCAAGGACAACACTTGTATTATTAAGTTTGACTAACTCATCTGTTCTCAGATATCCATGATGACTCAAGGATAGTTCAAGCTGACACCCCCAGTTGTTCAGGGTAACTCTCACTAGTCTCATTTGTCCAGGAAAACTCTCAGATTGTTTAGGCTAATGCCTTTCTCTTTCTTTCTTTGTCAGGACATCTCTGTCATTCTCATTTGTCCAGGACAATTCTCAGAATGTTCAGCCTGATGCTTTCCTCTCTTCTTACTTGTTCAGGACAGCACTCACTGTCCTCATTTGGCCAGGATGGATCTTGGAGTGTTCAGGCTGACACTGCTCTGTTCTCAATCATCCAAGACAATTTATGCTCTTTTCAATATTTCAGGACAATTCCCAAATTTTCAATACAAATCTTGCTGTTCCCATTTGACCAGAACATCCATCAGATTGTACAAGCTGCTGCCCTTCTCTGTGCTTATTTGCCAGGACAAGTCTTGCTGTTCTCAATTGCCCATAACAAATCATGGATAGCTCATGCTGATGCTTTCTTATCCTCTCAGATATCCAGGACAACTTTCTGGTTGTTCATGCTGATGTTCTCCTCTGTTTGCAGTTTTTCAGAAAACTTTTGGATTATTTTGGCTGATGCCCTCCACTATTCTCAGTAGCCCAGACAATTCTCATATTGTTCAAACTGATACCCAACTATATTCTCAGATATCAAGAACAACTCTCACTTCATAGTTTTCCAGGACAACTCTGCAAATGTTCATGCAGATGCACTCTTCTGGTCCATCTATACAGGTTACTCTCACTATTCACAGTTGTGAAGGATTCCTTTGGCAGTGTTCATGCTGTTGTCCTCCTCTGCTCCATTTGTCTAGGGCAAATTTTGCTGTTCTCATTGTTCAGGACAACTCTTGGATATTCAGGCTGATGTCTTCCTATGTTCTCAGTTGACAAGGACAACTCTCATTGTTCTCAGTTTTGCAGGACACCTCTCAGATATTTCAGGCTGATGCCCTTCTCTGTTTTCAGTTTTACAGGACAATCTCAGATTCTTCAGTCTCACACTCTACCTTCTTCTCTGTTGACTGTAAAACTCAGATTGTTGAGGCTGATGCCATCCTCTGTTCTCATTTTTATAAAACAAACTTTGCTGTTAGTTGTCCAGGAAAATGCTCACATTATTCAGAATGATACCATCCTCTGTTCTCATTTCTCCCAAAAAACTCATGTGGTTCTCAGTTGTCAAGGACATCTCTGACTTTTCAGTCTGACAGAATCTTCTGTTCTCAGTTATCCATGACAAGTCATGCTGTTCTCAGGTGTCCAAGATAACTCTTGGGTTGTTCAGGCTGATGCCATTTTCTAATGATAGGTTTACAGGACAATTCTCAGATTGTTCAGTCTCACACACTCCTTAATTCTCTCTTGCCTTTAAAACTCTCAGATTCTTTAGGCTGATGCCATCCTCTGTTCTCATTTTTCTAGAACAATGCTTGCTCTTCTTAGTTGTCCAGGAAAACTCTCAGATTGTTCAGCATGATGTCCACCACTGTTCTCATTTCTTCCAAAAATCTCTTGCAGTTCTCAATTGTCCAGAACATCTCTCAGATTAGTCTAATGCTCTCTTCTGTTCTCAGTTATCCATGACAAACTTTGCTCTTCTCAGTTGTCCAGGATAACTCTTGCATTGTTCAGGCTGATATTCTCCTCTGTTTTCAGTTGTCCAGGATCACTTATAGACTGTTTAGGCTGAGAAACTCCTCTTTTTTCTTGCCTGGGCAATCATCAGATACTTCAGAACTGACACCCTCCTCTGTTTTCAATTGTTCAATACAAAGCTCTGTGTTCTCAGTTTTCTAAAAAAAAACTCTCACATAGTTGAGTCTGATGCATTCTCCTCTTCTCTGCTGTCTACTACTCTTGGGTTGTTCAGGCTGTGCCCTCCTCTGTTCTCTCTTTTCCAAGAAAAACCCACTATTCTCATTTGCCATAACAACTCTCAGATTTTCATGTTGAGGCCCTCTTCTGTTCCCATTTGTCTAGGAAAACTCTTGCTTTTTACAGTTTTCCAAGACAACATTCAGATTATTCAGGGTCATGCCCTCCTCTCATTTTGGTTGTTCATGAAAACTCTTGGAATATTCAGGCTGATGCCCTTCTTGATTCTGAGGTGACTGGACAACTCCTGGATCATTCAGGCTGATGCCCTCCAAGGTTCTCAGGTGTACAGGACAACTCTTGCTGTTCACAGTTTTCTGAGACTGCTCTGGGAGTTTTCAGGCTGTTTCCCTCTTCTGGTCTTATTTGTCCAGGAAAGTACTTGCTATTCTTAGTTTTCCAGGATAACTCTCAGATTGCTCAGTCTGAAACCCTGTTCTGTTCTCTTTTGTCCAGGAAAATTTTCATTCTTCTCGTTGCCCAGGACAATTGAATTTGTTAGATTGACACACTCCTCTCCTCTCATTTGCCCAGGACAACTCTCACTGTTCTCAGTTGTACAAGACAACTCTCTGATTGTTCAGTCTGAAGCCCTCCCTGTTTCAGCTGCACAGGACAACTCATAGATTTTTTCAGATTGAGACTTCCTGTTTCCAGTTGTCCAGTAAATCTCTTACTTTACACAGTTGTCTAGGACAACACTTGGATTGTTCAGGATGTTGCCCTCCTTTGATCTAAGTTGTTCAGGAAAATTCTTGGGCTGTTCAGGCTGATGCCCTCCCCTCTGCTAAATTACCTAGAGAACTCACATATGTTTCAGGCTGACATCCTCTTCTTTTCTCAGTTGTCCAAGACAACTGTCACTGTTCTCAGTTGTCCAGGAAAACTTTCAGATTGTTCAGGATGATGCACTCATCTGTAGTGGTTTTTACCAAAAATCTCTTGTGGTTCTCAGTTGCCCAGGACAACTCATAGATTGTTCTGGCTGACATACTATTCTCTTACTAGTTGTCCACAACAATTCTTGTTGTTTTCATTTGTCCAGGACAATTCTTGAATTGTTCAGATGGACACCCTCCTGTTGTCATTTGTCTGGAACAAGTCATGGATTGTAAAGACTGACATGTTCTTCTGTCCTCTGTTGCCTAGAAAATTCTTGAATTGTTAGTCTGATATCCTTCTCTTTTCTCAGCTGTCCAATACAAATCTTGCTGTTTCAGTTGTCCAGGACAACTCTCAGATGGTTAACACTGATGCCCACCTCTGTTCTCATTTGACCAGGAAAACCCTCAGACTTTTCAGGCTGATGCCCTCCTCTGTTCTCATTTGCCAGAACAAGTCTCAATGTTCTTAGGTGCCCATGGATTGTTCATGCTGATGACCTCTTCTGTTCTCAGATGTCTAGAGCAACAGTCTGATTGTTCATGCTGATGCTCTCTTCTGTTCACAGTTGTTCAGGAAATCTCTCAGATTGTTCTGACTGATGCCTTTCTCTATTCTCAGTAGCCCCAACAACTCTGATTCATCAAACTGATGCCCTACTTTGTTCTCCATTTTTAAGGACAACTCTCACTCTTCACATTTGTCCAGGACAACTCATAAAATATTCAGGCTGCTGCACTCCTCTGATACATTTGTCCAGGACTACTCTCACTATTCACAATCATCAAGGAATCTGCTGGCAATATTCATGTGATGCAGTCCTCTGGTCCATTTTTTCCAGGACCCACTCTTGCTGTTCAGGACTATTCTTGGATCTTCAGGCTGATGTCCTCCTCCATTCTCTGTGGAAGACATTTCTTCCTGTTCTCAATTCTGCAGGAAAATTCCCAGGTTATTCAGGTGGATGCCCTCCTCTATTCACAGATTTACAAGACAAATCATGGATTGTTCAGGCTCACAGTTCCTTCTTCTCTGTTGCCTTTAAAACTCAGATTTTTCAGGCTGTTGTCATCCTCTGTTTTCACTTCCCCAGGACAACACTCAGATTGTTCAGGCTGACACCCTCCTCTGGTCACAGTTGTACAGGAAAACTCTTGGATTGATCAGGCTGGTGCCCTTCTCTGTTCTCATTTGTCCAGGACAATACTCATTCTCAGTTTTACAGGACAATGTTTCAATTGCTCAAACTATACACGCTTCTGTTTTCAGTTGTCCAGGAAATCTATCATACTTCCCAGTTGCACAGGACAACACTCAGATTATTTAGCCTGACACCCACCTCTGTTCTCAGTTGCCCAGGGTAACACATGGATGGCTCAGGCTGATAACCACCTCTATTCTCAATTGTCCGAGACAAGTCTTGAATTGTTCATACTCAGACACTCCCTTCTGCTCTTTTGCCTTAAACTCACATATTTTTCATGCTGAAGTTATCCACTATTCTAATTTGTCCAGGACAATTCTTGTTATTCTTAATTGTTCAGGAAAACTTTCATATTGTTCAACATCACAACCTCCTTGGTTCTCATTTCTCCCAAAATTCTCTTGCAGTTCTCAGTTGTCCAAGACATCCCTTGGAATGATAGTTTGATACCTTCTTCTGTTCTCAGTTATCCATGTCAACTCTCACTGTTCTTAGTTTTCCAGGATAAGTCTCAGATTGTTCAGGCTTATACCCTCTTCTTTTTACAGTTGTCCATGACACCTTAAGGATTATACAGGATTTAGGATTATAAATTCCTATTCTCTGTTGCCTGGAACTCTATTGGATTGTTCAGGCTAATCTCCTCCTCTGGTCTCATTTGTCCAGGACAGTGCTAGCTGTTCTCAGATGTCCAGTTCTGCTCTCACATTTTTCAGGCTGATGCCATCTTCTGTTTTCTATTGTCCAGGAAAACTCTAGTAATTCTCAGTTGCCCAGGACAACTTTTGATTCTGTTAGGCTGACACACTCCTCTGTTATCAGTTGTCCAGGACCACTCTTGTTTTTCTCAGCTTTTCAGGACAATTCTGGGATTATTCAGGATGACACAGTCTTCTGTTTTCATTTGTCCTTGAAAACTCTCCCTTTACAGTTTCCCTGGGAAATTCTCAGATTGTTCATATTGATATCCTCCTCTGTTCTGACATGTCCCAGAAACTCTTGGATTTTTCAGACTGATGAACACCTCTTTTTTCAGTTACACTGGAGAGCTCTCACTGTTCTCAGTTTTCTAAGACAACTGTTGTATTGTTTGGACTCACACCCTCCTCTGATCTCATTTGTCCAGGACAACTCTCAGATAGTTCAGTCTGACTCCCTCCATGTTCTCAGTTGCCCAGGGAAACTATCATTTTTCAGGCTGATGCCCTCCTCTACTGTAAATTGTCCAGAGCAGCTTTCCGATTTTCAGGCTGATGCCTTCCTTTGTTGTCAGCTATCAAAGACACTCTCACAGTTCTCAGTTTTCCAGTTCTACTCTTGATTTATTCAGGCTGATGTCTTCCTATTTTCTTAGTTGTTCAGGACAGCTCTTGCTGTTCTCAGTTGTCCAGGATAATTCTTGGATTGTTCATGAAGACAACCTATTCTCTTCTCTATTGCCAAGGACAAATCTCACTGTTCTCAGATGTCCAGGATATCACACAGATGTTTCTAGCTGATGCCCTCCTCTCTTCTCAGTTGTCCAGGACAACTCTTACTCTTAATTGCCCAGGACAACTCTTGCTGTTCTCAGATTGCTCAGGAGTACCCTCACTTTGTTCAGATTGACACCATCCTCTGTATTCATTTGTCCCAGACAACTTTTAGAGTTTTCAGACTGATACCCTCCTCTGTTGGTGTTCAGGAACTGGGTTGGTGAAAACAGTGCCATGGATGAGAAAGAAAGAAACAAAGAGAAGAAAAAACTGGGATCAGGGGACCCTCCATCTGATATGCATAGAAGAGCCCAGCCACATTATAAAGTGTGGCTTTTATTTTGGCTTTAGAACAAAGAAAATATATATATGTGCATATGCAAAGACAATAGATTCTTGACAGTTTACATTTTACTAAAATCAGGAAGTCTTAAAAGTTAATGGCTCAGTTCCTCTTTTCATTCCTGCAATTCACAGACATTGTAAATCTTATCTATCATACAAAGTACTCAATAGAAACTCAGGATGTTTCACCACCCAGCTACTATAAGATCCTATCTCATTATCTTGAGACTAGGCTCTTATCTCCTACATTCCGGGGTGTCTCCTACATTCCAAAGTGATCTGCTTACTGTCAGTAGTCATGACCTTTGATTGAAACTCCATCATTTCCCCCTTTTTTATTAATTAAATTTTCTCAGTGAAGACTATAGGAACCCTCCTGTCACACTTGTCTTCTTCCATAGGCTCTTGTGACTGTGCCTGTCTTAGGTTGTCCTCCTCTGAGAATCTTACCCATCATTGACTACCAGTCAAGCTTTTGAGCTCTTACATGGAAGGCAATTTCATTAATATTTAGACTTCTTCAGGTTCCTTAAGTGAATATTTTTGTGCAGATAATTAGTATTAAGATCAAGAGGTTATTAGTAGAATCTTTCTACTAAATAATGCAAAATTAGTTTTTCATGGCCAAGTTTCTTAACATAAATGCATTTATCTGATCTAATTCTTCATTTTTTCTATGAATATATGTAGATATGCTCAATGCCTTTTTTTGCAATTCTAAAATATACCCAATCAAATGATTTTTCACTTCCAAAGGAGTAATACAAAAAGTACTTTAATTCCAATCACATTTAAGAGCTCTTAACAAGTTTAAATTATAAATTTGATTACCCAAATGTATAATAGTTGTTTCAAGATCATTCATATGATTATTCAGTTCCATTTCAATGTAAGACTGGGTATGCCACATCTCACTTGCATTTTTATGTCAGTCCTTAACATATTTTTGAGTCTGGACTCCTTGATGCAGGGTTGTGCCAGTGTCAGCTGCAGTGGTTATGATGCCAATCAGTCCCAAAATCCCTGCTATTAAAAGTCCAATCAGTCTTTTAGTTCTTTTTAAATAATGGTCGAGGAAATGCCACAGCATCTGGGATTCTGGAGACTGCTGTCAATGTCTGGTCATTTGAACTGGTAACCATAGTCCTTTTCTTCTTCTTGTTATAAAAAGAGTTGGATTTTCCCACAAATATGAATTCTTAAGACATGTAAATAAAGAGCAATTGGAGCAACTAATGTTCCTTTCACCAAAAGTTACTTTTCCAATGATAAAAACTGTAGGATCTCGTACACATACTGTAAGAAATTGAGTTGATTTTCTTTTAAAAATAGTAATATTAGTTGTACTGCCTTACCATTCAAAAATTGGACCAGTTCCTAAAAATAATTTCCACAAATAATTTTGAGTTTTGTTAAGTTTAGTGTCCCATGTTTGTGGGATATATCTTCCTTGATTTTTCCAATTTATTGAGCTGTTAGTAAATGCTGTATTACCAAAATTCCAGAAATAAGGATTACTGTCATTTGTGATTATGGTTGAATTATTAATGAACCAAGATATGGTTGTGTTTTTAATAGGTTTCGGTATCCCTATAAGGGCCCAATCCTTTACAATTCCATAGGAATCATTGAACAACACAGCCCCTGTAAGCCCATGACAAATATGCCATTTGTCATTAAGTAGTCAGTTGTGTGAGGGACATGTAAGATTTTCCACATTTTCTGATTTATTTGGTAAAGAAAGGAAAATGAGAACATAAATTTGAATTTTATTTTTCTCTGTTAAAACTACACAGTGATTTTTAGGTTACATGCATAGAGAACCATGTCCAATAAAATAGGACAGTCTGTAAAAGGTAAAGTTAAATTTTCTATAAGTTTCCCTTCTTCTTTTGGCTTTAAGGGTAGTCATATAGGTCCTGGAAAATGGTGAGCTTGATTAGGATAAATTGGGTAAGACTCATTGTTCCAAGTTAACAGCTCTAAAAGAGGTGGGTTGGTAATGTATGCCCAATAAGTGTAATTATGATGTGCTATCTTACCTTGACCTAATACTTTACCTATAATTATAATTAATCCAATGTAGAACCACCATGTCCATAGTTTAAGTTTTGGCAGCATCTTCAACTCTAGGCTTGATTCTTCTGGAGGGGATCCACTGCTGTTCTCCTGTTTCTGTAATGATAAGAGCAAAACTTCAGTCCCAAAATTTTACCTCTCCTTTTCCCATTTATTGGTTGTTTCATTTTCCCATATATGGGTTGTCCACATTTTTCATTGTTTTTATTAACCTCCCAATGTCTTTCTGCTGCTGTGGTATTAGAAATTTGTTGTCTATTAAGAAAATTTAAGGTAAGCAATGCTTTAGATAGTTTGTCTTTAGCAGATTCTCCTGCATCTCCCCCTTTTTGTTTTTGCAACATTAATTTTAATAAGTGACTGCTTTTTTCTACTATCGCTTGTCCTTGGGGGTTATATGGAATTCCTGTAACATGTTTAATGTTCCAGTCACTGCAAAATTTTTTGAAAGATTGACTAAG
>JAQZBX010079187.1:0-14015 GCA_029593785.1 Cabassous unicinctus | reverse complement strand
ATTAAAAACTCACGGTTCTGGTTCTGTCGTCGCGATTTCTCTCTTTTGTCCCTCTCTCCTCTCGGTGGTATGCAGTCTTTCCCTGCTGTCCTAAACCCTAGAAGATCTATTTTGGGTCTGTTTCAGCCTGTTCTCTAGCTATTTTTCTGGAGAAGAGATTCCTGTGTGTTACTACTCAGCCATCTTCCCGGAAGTCTCACATATTTTTAATTAATCATTTATTGTTTAATATTTCTTCTTATATGTATGTCTGATTCCTTCATTTATATATATGGCTGATATTCTTGTTTAAATTACTAAATGCTAAACTACATCATCTGAGTTTTAGAAGAGAACAAATATTAACATATTTACTATCTTGTCATTTAATGGAGAACTTTTCCCCTATAGAACACATCACTAGATTAGTTTTTAATCACCATTTCGTATTTGTTACCACATTGTTCCCATGTCAGTACATGTGGAGTCTTTCATTTTCAGTGATGTATCCTCCTGTGTGAATGTTTGTGTGTGTTGTGGGTGTGGCTAGAAAAATTGAGGGAAAAAAGAAAGGGGACTTGTCTACCCAATTTCATACTATTTTACTGACAGCAAATAAGAGTCCCAAGTGTCAGCTAGGAAATAAAAGTTGTTTTTATTTTGAAAGCATACTTATTCTATCAAATCTTGCCTTTCTAACAGGAAATCCAACCTCAGAAACAGTAACCTTATTAATCAAGGCAGCAATCTTCATTAGATAAATAACTATCTTGGCAAATGTTCACCACATTGTACATATGAGGGTCCCTTTCATATGTAGTTTTGTGTAAATAGCAGCACCACCCCACCCTCCCTTGCATAGATGATAGTATGAATGCAGAAGCCTTGCTTTTGAGAAGAGTTCACATACATCACAAACTGAGTTTTTCACACTTTCATTTTGTCATCTATAGCACCTTTAATGCAGATATACTAATATAAAATTTGTGATTCACAATATTATAATTATTTGAATATAAATGATACTCAAGGAAATTTATTATGATGCCATCTTCACAAGGTTTACCCCAGCTTTGGAGACATAGAAGGTATTAAATAATTTTCTAAATCTCTTACCCATCATAGGCATTACCTAACCACACTACGTGAGTGTCTGCTTGTGTTGTGTATAAACATATATCTCTATCTCCATTCTAATTTTAGCCATAATTATCACCCAGCCAAAAAAAGACTCTTTGTAATCAGTTAAATGTTCTAAGGGGTTATTAAATTTATTTGAAGTAAATAATTTTCAGTTAGTGCAAGATAATGAGTCTTTGTGTATCAGAACATAAAGTTAATCTGAATGTAATGTAAAACATATTTGTGTAATTTTGCAGTGTTTAAAGATTACATTTTAGTGAGAAAACAGTTTTATACCTTTTCGTTATTATCCAATACACCAGTGGAGTGGGAACTACAGGGATTATAATATCTAGGAATGATATATTTAGCATATGTTCAGAATTAGTAAAAATAGTACTGCTGAAAAGGTCTCGGATAACCTCAAAACTTGTATTACTAAGCAAGTAACTTGCTAATAAAATATTACCAATGTTGTCCAGATTCATTTAAATTTATAGGATATATGCATTTGCATATATTTTATATTTTATTTAAAATATTTCAAACACATAGAAAATAATACAGTACCATTATTCACCTGTGTATCTATCTTGCTATATTTACTTCACTTTTCCCTCTTCTCTTATAAGAAATTGCTAAGGCCCCTTTCCCTATCATGTTATCCAACTGTTTTTTTTTTTTCTCAAGGTAACCAAAGTTTTGAAATTGCTGCATATGCTTTATAGTGTTGCTACATATGTGTGTATTCATAAAATATATACAATTTTCATAATTTAACAATTGACATAAATGGTAACAAATTCCATATATCTTCTCATATCTTAAATAAATATATAATCCAAGTAGATTGCAGAATAAACACACAATGCCTCCATGTGTCTAGGCAAGTTCCTCCCCTACCCCAGAAAAGAAAGTATTATAATAATAGCTACCATTGTAAACATTTAATCTGTGCCATGCAATGTTCTAATTGAATTATAAGTTTTCTCATTATCCTTACAAGAGGTAAGCACTATAATTTTATTTTACAAGTAAGTGACAAGAGACACTGAGAGGTTAACATCCATCTGTGTTCACATGGTCAGTACGTAGCAGATCTGACATGCAAACCTTGGCAGACAGACTCCAGCATCTTCTCTTTCTAACCACTTTACTATGCATGAAGTTAGATTTTGTGAACCACCAAATAATCATGATTATAGAGAGATTAACATAATAGACTGCGGTACTTAAGTGAGAAAAACAAACTGATGAATATTGAATTCTACACCCATAGTCTTTAATATTTCTTGGATCCCAGACTCCTTTGAAGAGCTGACAAATGCTATGGACTTTCCCTCAGATATTTAGACATATACACATGTGCATGTATATATATATATATGTGGATGAATGTATATTAATATTTTTTGTGTTACTTAAGAGTGTCCTCAGACAATCTAATCTAAATACTGTTATGAACGTAGATTAAATACAAACTATGAAAAAAATACAAACTATGTATGTGAATCCCATTTTTTTATACATTTCAATCTATTTAGTTTTTAGCCGAAATATTTCTTAACAGAATGATTTATCTCTTTTTAGTAATGTTTCAAAATTTGGAACATAACTTTCTATTAGCATATTTTATAGTAGTGTTTAGGGTAATATAATGTTTAGGGTATAATAGGTATAACAATGTTTAGGGTAGCTCTTAATGGCTGTTGAGCCTGCCATGTAGTTTAATTCAAATTCAAATATCTCTAAGACCAAAGAAATGCAGCCCAAGTTGGGCTGAAGACAAATTTATGGGCTACTTGAAAGTGTTGTTCTCTTTTATAATACAGTGTGGATGTAAACATATTAAATCTATATGCTATACTTGCCTCCCTTGCATTAGGTCTGATAGCCACAAGGCCAAAGGGGTAAAATAAATGGAACAGATTCTTGCAGGAAACCCAGATCTCTTTCTAGAACCCACTAAAGTCTTATCAATAAACATTTATAGAAATAATATATTGAGTGCCACCAGTAGGTTAGGCAGAATAATAATCTTTATATCAAAGTTGAGAGAGATTCTATAAATATCATTTTTTGTGGATAAGATAATTATTAGCCAGACTGGTTGCAGTGGCAAGTAAGAAAATATTCCATGCAAATTAAGTAGTTTAGTTCAATATTACAGAAAACACTGGAAGTCATCTCTCTCCAGAAAGGGTTTGATCAGTGATCCTAACCAGCTTTTCAGCAATTTTTTCTACTCTCCTCTGTATTGCAGCTTCATCCACAAGCTAGCTTCCTTCCTAGATGATATGACTGCTTGTTGCAATCGGGATTACACTGCTTCCTTTTTCACTGGTGGAAGAGGCTACTTCCTACAACTGATAAGTAAATGCCTGTGCATTACTCTGACTGGACCACTCCTAGCTAATCATTGCCACCACAGGAGTACCATATCCTAGTAAGGGCACAAGTTACATAAAACAAAATCACTCTTTATGAGTATCATAAAGATTTAATGAGATACTTATTTTATTATTGTTGCTTCCATTGAAAGACATACACATATTTGGGTATTACTAATATGACATTTAATTAACCCTTGGCTTCACGAATCTCCCTCAGATCCACTATTACCAGGTTTATCTGAGATTCCCTCGACTCATTTGTGAAATGGAAATCTTCTACTCGTCCCCACTCACCTATGTTTATTGTGGGAATATCATGCAAGGCAGGGATAATATAACAGTCACCAATTGGCTTTAGATTTGCAGTATATGACCCTTGTGAGAACATGGCATATATCAGTTATTGACTATCCCTTTTGGAAATGTCATTTTACCTTGAAATCCCTTTGAGACCCTCATTCTTTGCAATATAGAAGAAATTGAAATGGACAAAAATAGTTAAAAATTCAACAAAAGACCATGCCCTTAAAAACCTTTTAACAAATTGTATTTCAATAAGTTGCTTTTTAAAAAGATTTGTCATGTTTTGACAGAATAAAACACTGTATTTCTGAGGAGCAGTCTTTATTACTTACCAACATTTTGAAACTTTCTGCAGCTGAACCATTCTTGATCATAGATTTGGAAATGAAGTTATATAGGATATTCATAATTAGTCAATCAATCAATCAATCTGTTTTTAAACAAAATAATATTTTGGTGCCAGTAATAAAACTAGTAACTATTTCCCAAGCACATTTTTATTCACAAGTTATGTTTTGGAAATAAAGTTGTTTCATTTATATTCATGTAATCCTAGTTTTAAGTATTTATTTGGATGAATTAAGAAAGTGGTATCAAATGTCTCAATTGGTATTAGTAAGGGTTCTCCAGGGAAACAGAATTGGCAGGAGATATATGTAAACATGATAAGATTTTTATAAACATTGTCTCAGGAGACTGTGGGGATGGGCAAGTCCAAATTCCATAGGGCAGACCACAAGCTGGGAACTCCAATGAAAGTTTTTGATGAATTCTCCAGGAAAAGCTGGCTCAATGAAGTAGAGATGGAAATTCTCTCTTCTGAATACTGAAATCATCCCTTTTCCTTTTAAGGTGTTCAACTGATTGGATGAGACTTCTCTCATTGTTGAAGGCAATGTCCTCACTTGACCATAGATGTATTTAGCCATAGATGCAATCAACTTGCTGATGATTCAATTCCACATAATATCCTCACAATAAAAATCAGGCTAGTGTTTGCTTGACCAAACAATGGGACACCATAATCTAGCCAAGGTGACACATGAACTTAACCATCACAGTCTACCCCTTGTAAATTTGGCAACTATACACATCCCTCTTTAAACTATACTTACTCTCCATTAGAAAAAAAATAACAATTATATTTTTGCCTAACAATATTCAACTGTCCTGTGAACAACCAGAAATGCCCTAACTCTCCTCAAGATAGGGTGCAAGTCCTTGAGTAATGTTCAGTGTTACACTTGATATCCTATAACTTAAATACTATGGCATTAAGCTAATACAATTTATGTCATTTGACAAGGGGATAAGATAGGGAAGAAAACAAAGACACTTGTTTTATGTATATACACAAATATACTCATGAGAAAACAAGGAAGAAATATTCATAACCATTATAGTCCTCATTTCTGTAACTGGTCATATGGCCATAATTCATATTTATAACAACCTTCAGGGCCTGTTTCAGCCCTATCTTGAAACATTTCCCCAAAACATTTGTACTCACCAGTTATGTTTTAGAAATAAAGTTGTTTCATTTATATTCATGGAATCCTAGTTTAAAGTATTTATTTGGTTTAATTAAGAAAGTGTTATCAAATGTTCCTACCTATTATTTTCACTGACAAATTATTTTGTGTAGTTGTAGTGTTTTGGATTAATTATGAGAATAGAGAAAGAGCTTCTATATGTTATTACACAGATGTGTGGAAGATTCAGACATAATCAGATAAGAAATATAAAGGAGTCTGGAGGAAAACCAAAGATACCTATAATTATTACTGTCTTTGCAGTATCATTTAGTAATCAGAAGAGAAAATGTTATCACTGAAAGTGTTCTTGTTGATATTTCCTGTTTAAAATATTTATAGCACATAAAATAGTAGATAAAAGTTCAGTGTTTGGAGGCACACTAAACTGGAGTAATTTTCAAAATCTGCCACATCACAGCTTCATGATTGTGTGAAAGCTAGTCAAACGTATTGTATTTCAGTTTCTACATCTGTAAATTAGGGAGAGTCATAACTGGTATATCTACTTCCTAGAGTTGTTGTGAGAAAGTACTTGGCTCAGTGCCTGGCACTTATTCAGTGTTCAATGAAAGAGTCTAACATTATTTTGTTGCTGTTGTTCTTCTTCTAATTATTACCTTTCAATTTGATAATTTATGACATACTCAATCCATTTTTGTCTTAAAGTGCCTATTTCTGTAAACTTTCCACTTTGTTGGACAAATCTTTTTTTTTTTTTTCAGGAAATTATTTCTGAACAAATAAATTAATTGGTGAGGGAGCAAATTTCTGGAATATATCTGCCAATCAACACAAGAGGAGAGCTTTTCTGAAATATTTATTTCAGATTGAAGAATTTAAACTTAAATTTGCTTCTCTGGATCATCTTAAAGATCAAATAATAAACAATCTGTTTTGACATCTTTCATCTTTGGTGTTTTATACATCTGTTATAACATAATAAACAAGGGTAGGACTTGAGAATCTGGAAAAGGATGCATATAAATAAACTGAGTTTCAACTTGAAAGTTATTAATTGTACCTTGGTATTAAAATGGAATAACATGTTTACTATAGTGTCTTTCTGCCAAATGGCTCCAGTGTATTTAAAATAGTAGATCTGAGAGACTTTCAAAGATGGCATTGGTTTAAGTGGGCACTCACCATCTCTCTCCAAAAGACGGCTGAGTGGGGACAAGATCCTGCCCGAGTGAGCTGTTCTAGGAGCCTACAGAACAGGAGACTTTGGGGCATCAACCTGGAGGGAGCTGGACAGGGAAATAGATTGCTCAAGATAAAACCATGAGTTTTTAGCCCGGTGGCTAAGCCCTACTCTCAGGGCAAAGGGCCAGGACGAGCCCTGACTACGGCCGGCAAGCCAGCAAGAGGGAGCATTTTCCGAAAGTGCAAGGGTTCTGGCAAAGGGGAGAGAGGGGTTTCCTTTCTTTGGATTTCATTGCCTGGACCCCCTATGAGCTTTGCGGAGCACACCAGTGGGCTCGAGGTGGCACCAGGCAAAGGGTAGAGGCGAATCTGCTGAGGAAGGCTGATTTATCTAATGACCCTGGAATAGAGAAACTTGGCCTGTGAGAGGGAAGACACAGGCAATTGAGTAGTTCCATGCTGAAAACTATCAAAATTTTAACTCCCCTAAGGGAGCCAGGCAGTAGGAAGCACTTAATAAGTTTCCAAGAGCCAATTTAGGGTTCCCTGGGAGGAATGGTTGGTCTAGAAGAGGGTTGAGAATCATTTCTGTGCAGTGAATTCAGTCACCAGGGTCCCATTTGAATTTCAAAAGGGACTCAATCTGACCAGGAGAGGGGAGGGGGGATCTGCTCAAACAGCCTGTTGAATCTTGCTGCCCCAGGAGAGTCAAACCTGCATGAGGAAAAGTGACTGCATAGCTTTCTGAAGAGCTAACTGATCCAACGAGAAAGTTTATCTCAATGGAGGAGTTTCTGCTGTCAATATACAAGGTCCCTAGTATGATTCCCAGCTCCTCTTAGGGTAGTGATCCACTGGGATATCAAAGAGCCAGCTGATACTTTAGGACAGGGAAAACATAGACATTATTTTTATTAGTTTCTCTTGAGTCCCTTACTTTTCCTAAAAAAAGGTTACTTTTTAAAAGAAAATTTAACATAGTTTACTTGCTAAAACCCACTTCAAAACCTGCAGAGAGAAGGCTGCAGGGTAATTGATTGATGACCACCGGCAGCCTGAGAAGCTCCACAGGTGCCTCAGAAGAAATGCTGTGTTTCCCTAGTTTTTGTTTGACTGCTTTCCTGAATGTTTGTTTGGGCTCTTTTGTTTCTTGTTTTTCTTTCCTCTTCCTCCCCCTTCCCCCCCCCTTCTTTTTAATTAGGTGCTGCTGACTTGTTTCTTCTTTGCTGGGCTTCTTTATCTTTGACTTCCCATTTTCTGTGTATACTGATTTTGTCTACCAATGCTATCTCTTTTCCTTCCTTCATCTTTCTGTCTTCTGCTTTCTGTTGTTGTTCTAACATTCCACCTTCCTTTATTTAGTCCTCAATTTTTCTAGTTTCTATTTCTATCTTGTCTATTCTGTTTTCTTTTTTTATTAACTGTTTTCTTTTTGTTCTTTCTTTCTCTCTCTCATCATTCTGGCCTTTTAAATCATTCTATATATTTTTCTCTATTTGGTTTCCCATTTCATTGTAGATACTCCATCTTTTTATACCTATTACTCTACACTGCTAACATGAGTTAAATATCCATTTTACTAACTCTTATATGGTACCTCTTCCAACTTTTACTATTATTATTACTATTATTCTTTTTCTTTTCTGATCTCTTCTGCTTTCTCTGGCCCTAATCTTTTTCTTTCAAAGGAACATAGAAAATAGCAAGGAAATAGAACAAGAAGAACAAAGACTCAGAAAGAAAATTTAACACATACACAAAACCAGCAGCTAAATAAAACTCTAGAGTGAGAGAGAGGCTAATCAACTGAATAAACACATCAACATAAAAAGATGACCAGAGGGCAACAAAAAATTACATAGAATACTAAGAAACAGGAAAACATGGCCCAGTCCAATGAACAAACTAAAAACCAGGAAGAGATGCAGAAAATCGAACAACTAATCAAAACTGTCCAAACATATCATGGACCAACTTAATGAAGTGAAGGAAGAGATTAAAGATATTAAGAAGACACTGGGAGAACATACTAAAGAAATTATAAACATACCTAAAAAGATAACGGATATGATGGTGAAGAATGGCACAATCCAAGAAATCAAAAAGACACTGGAAGCACATAACTGCAGATTTGAACAGGCAGAAGAAAGAATTAGCAATGTGGAAGATAGCACATCTGAAATTAAACAATTAGTAGAACAGATAAATAAAAAGATAGAAAAATATCAGCAGGAACTTAGGGATGTGAATGACAACACAAAATGCACAAATAAATGCATTATAGGAAGACGAGAAGGGAAAGGGGACAGAGGGAGTGTTGAAGGAAATAATGGCTGAAAACTTCCCAACCTTATTGAAGGAGATGGACGTACAAGTCCAGGAAGCACAATGCACCCAAACAGTATAAATCCCAACAGGCCTACCCCAAGTCATATACTTATCAAACTGTCCAATGCTCAAGACAAGAAAATACTGAAGGCAGCAAGAGAAAAGAAAAACATCATAAACAAGGGAAGTTCAATAAGATTAAGTGCTGATTTCTTATCTGAAACCATGGAGGCAAGAAGGTAGTGGTATGACATAGTCAAGGTACTAAAAGAAAAAACCTCCAGCCAAGAATTTTCTATCCAGCAAAAATGATGGAGAGTTCAAAATATTCACAGATAAACAGAAATTAAGAGAGTATGCCTGTATTAGTCAGCCAAAGGGGTGCTGATGCAAAATACCAGAAATCTGTTGGTCTTTATAATGGATATTTATTTGGGGTAGAAGTCCACAGTTACTGGGCTGTAAAGTGTAAGTTTCTTCCCTCACCAAAGTCCATTGCCATGTGTTGGAGCAAGACAGCTGCCAACGTTTTGCCAGGGTTCAGGCTTCTTGGGTTCCTTTCTTCCCGGGACTGCATTTCTCTCCAGGCTTAGCTCCTGTTTCCTCTACAAGGTCAGCTGTAGACTATGAGACTCTCTAGGCTTTGCTTCTCTCCACAAGGCCAGCTGTGAACTCTCAGGTGAATGGCTCATCTCTATCCTGGGACCTTCTCTCCTTCCTCACCAAAACTCCAACATCAAAACTGCTCCAACTCTTGTTCTTTGCCATGCTTTTTATATTTGATTCCCCCACACACCAAGGGGTGGGGTTCAACACCCTACTGATGTGGCCCAGTTAACACCCTAATTATAACTTAATCATGCCCAGATTAGCAGACCAATTTACAAGCATGATCCAATATCTATTTTTGGAATTCATAATTTCATCAAACTGCTTAACTGCTACACTGCCAATAAGAAACCTGCAGAAATACTAAAGGAAGTTCTGCAGGTTGAAAGGAAAAATCAGGAGAGAGAGAGTTGGAGGATAGTGTAAGAACAACTAAAAAGACAAAAAGAAAATAAAAACAACACATGACATACATAAACCCAAAGAAAATATGGTGAATGTAAGTAAGTCCTTGAGAATAATGACACTGAATGTTAATGGATTAAACTCACCAGTCATGAGACACAGATTGGCAGAATGGATAAGGAAATATGACCCATCTATATGCTATGTACAAGAAACCAAGGATTCAAGGAGGCTGAAATTGAATGGCTGGAAAACAATTTTACGGGCAAACAAAAACCTAAAAAGGGCAGGAGTAGCTATACTAATATCAGACAAAATAGACTTTAAATGCAAAACTATTGTAAGAGACAAAAACTGACACTATATATAAGTGAAAGGGGTAATATTTCAAGAAGAAAGAACAATCACAAACATTTATGCACCTAACCAGGGCGCCTCAAAATACGTGAGGCAAACACCAGAAAAATTAAGTGGAGAAATAGATGCCTCTACAATTATAGTGGGGAACTTTAACTCACCATGATCACCATTAGGCAGAACATCTCAACAGAGAATCAATAAAGAAACAAAGACTCTGAATAATACACTAGAGGATCTGGACCTAATAGACATATACAGAACACTACACCCAAATACAGTGGGATATACATTCTCCTCAAGTGCAATGGATCATTCTCCAAGATAGACCACATGCTAGGCCACAGAAAACTTCTCAATGAATTCAGATTGAAATTATGCAGAGTAATTTTTCTGAACACAATGGAATGAAGCTGGAAATCAGTAAGGGACAAAGAACCAGATTAGGCACAAAGATTTGGAAATCAAACAGCACACTCTTAGCCAAACAGTGGGTCAAGAAAGAAATATCAAAAGAAATCAGTAACAACTGTAAAACGAATGAAAATGACAACACAACATATCAAAATCTATGGGACGCAGCAAAAGCTGTACTGAGAGGGAAATTCATAGCCATAAATGCATATATCAAAAAAGAAGAAAGAGCTAAAATTGAAGACCTAACAGCACACCTGTAGGAATTACAAAAAGAACAATAAACTAATCCCAAAGGAAGTAGAAAAAAGGAAATAACAAGGATGAGCAGAACTAAATGAAATAGAAAACAAGAAAGCACTAGAAAAAATAAATAAAACCAAAAGATGTTTCTTTGAGAAGATCAGTAAAATTGACAAACTCCTAGCAATTCCACTGCTGGGTATATACCCAGAAGAACTGAAAGCTAAGACATGAACAGATAAATGAACACCAATGTTCACAGCGGCATTATTCACTATTGCCAAAAGTTGTTATCAACCCAAATGCCCATCAACAGATGAATGGATAAACAAAATGTTGTATATATATACACAATGGAATATCACACAAATGTAAGAAGAAATGCAGTACTAACACACAGGATAACATGTATGAATCTTGAGGACCTTATGTTGAATGAAGCAAAGCCAGGCATTGAAGGACAAATATTACATGACCTCTCTGATATGAATTATGCAAATCGAGCCAACTCAGAGAGCTAGTGTCTGGAAGATAGGTTTACAGGAAATAGGAAGGGAGAAGAAGGTTGTGAGCCAATGCCCAGAAGGGTGAAATCTATGATAAGGTGGAAGTGAGTAATTGTGCAGTGAAGAGATATGACAGGGGTGTAGGGATACTATTTGGTTGGGAGGTGCAAGATTGACAGGGAGGTAGGCTGGGGAGTATGGGTTGGATGGTCCAAGGAACCAGGAGGAAGGTTGGGGGAGGGAATAGGTGAAGACTGGGGATAGGTGGGTACATGAGTGAAACTACAATGTTGAAAAAACGTTATTGGCAATATGACAAAGAAGTGTTACTGGTTTCCGGTGTTGAATGGGGGTGCTTTTGGGAGAGGGCACACCTGGGAGAGTCTTCTAGAGAATGTGCAAGTGATCATTTTGTCTTAGTGTGCTCTATCAGTCGGGGGAGACCCACATAATGAGTGGCAAGGAGTTGGACTCCCGTGTTGGGGAGGCTCAATATGTTCTCAAACAGAGGGGGGAGGAGTGTCTCTCGAGAGCATGGGCATTTCCTAATAGGGGAGGACAGACTAATGTGTACAGTCCTCAGCGTTGTTGCAAGTATCTAAGAATCTTGTCCTTTGAGGAGTGAAGCTTGGTCGTCTCCATGGGCCCTGAGGGGAAGGGGAGGAAAAATAGAAGTGATTGAAAAGGGAGTATTTGGGGACAATGGAAGTGTTCTTTATGTTCACACAATGATGGATGCAGGCCATGTTAAATTTCATCAAAAAATTATAGAAGTTTATGGTCTAAAATGTAAACCATAATGTAAACCATTGACCATGGTTAGTAGCTATGTTTCAATATTTACACATCAGTTGTAACAAATGTACCATACAAATGCAAAAAGATTATTAATAAGGAAGGGAGAAAAGGGGGAGGATGTTGAGTATATGGGAGTCCCCTATATTATGTAGCGTTACTTCTGTATGTAGTCTTATTGAAGACAATATATTAAAAAAAGTAAGAAACTGGAGAAGAAATGGAAGAAAATGCCACTGTACCTACAGGGCAACTGATATTAGAGTGATGAAAGGAAAAACGTCAAAAAATAATTTATTTTATTTTTTTAAAGTTTTTCATTTTTTAATACTCCAATCTCTTACTTTATTTTAGCTTTAGTTTCTCTAAATTATTATGTATTTTATTTCTTATGTTTAAGGCTATCATTATTATTTCATTTTCCTATTAATTGAATTTGGCAATATTCATGGCTTCATTTTTGAAGAGGTTTTGGAACACAAAAGGGTTACAACTATGGCAAGGGAGGATCAATCGGGTGGGGTGTCAGTGATGGGGAATACATGGGAGGAAGTTCATCTAGGCATACATATAAGATATATAAATATGATCAAATGTTCACGGAGCATTGCCACAGTGGGTGGAGATTCACACAACTGAAAGATTATTGAATTCCCATCCTGGGGAGCTCTGCCACATTCTCCAATGAAACAGCAACAATCTCCCAAGTGCAGGGGCAATGACTAGTGAAGAAGGATGGTCCATTCTTTGATGGGCCCTTGATATTGACGACTACACTTGTGAGCATTTTGCTCTTGAATTTGCAACTTAGCCTAGTGTTAGAGAGTGCCTAAGTGTTGCCTCCTGAAAGCTTCCTTGTTGCTCAAATGTGGCCTCTCTCTAAGCCAAACTCAGCATGTAAATACATTTCCTTCCCCCCAGCGTGGGGCATGACTCCTGCGGATGAGCCTCCCTGACACCAAGGGATTACTGCCAAGCACCAGCTGGTGATACAATTGGAAAACGACCTTGAATAAAAGGAGGAAAAGATAAAGACAAATGAGTTTATATGGCTAAGAGACTTCAAAGTGAGTCGGGAGGTCATCAGCGAGGTAACACTTATGCACATCTCAGCAGGATCTCATAGATGGCCAAGGTAGATACACCCCAAACAATGGGGCTCCTGAGGGCTCTGGAGACACCCAGGACCTACAGTCATGACAGATAGCTCCGGAGTGTGGTGCCTTGCCAGTGGGCCCTACTTTGGAGTTTGTGCTCCCAAGTGTGACAAAGTTGGACTCAGATGTGACTTCTCTACACACATCTCTTCTGTCCCTTTTATTTGAACCTATAGTTGATGCTGGAGTTGGTAGGTGTACGTCCAAAAGACTTTAATCTCTGTGCTGTCCATGTGCCAGCTGGGCACTGAAATTCAACGGAATTGCAATACCTGCTCTCCAGTTCAATGGACTCATCCAGGACAACTAACAAGGAGATGATGATGGACAGTGACCATCCCAAGGACCTGAGGGAGTCTACAACTGCAAGCAAGAGAGTCCCTTCCATCTGCCCCATGGGATCAAAGCCTCCTCTCAATTACAGGTAGAGTGGGAAACACCATCCCAGGGTCCTCAGGATTGGGGAGTCAACTATGGACTAGAGTGGACTTACTGGTACTATGGACTTACTGTGATTCTAGCAATGGAAGAAACTATAACATTCATGTGGAGGCAGTGGCCACTAAAGGTTCTGAGGGCAGGGAGAGGGAAATACAGGTGAAATATGGGGGCATTTTGGAGACTTGGGAATTTTCCTGAATGACATTACAATAACAGATACAGGCCTTTATATATCTTGCCATAACCGACAAAATTGTGCAGGAGAGAGTGTAAACTACAATGTAA
>JAQZBX010079186.1:0-14015 GCA_029593785.1 Cabassous unicinctus | reverse complement strand
AGCAAGCAGAAGGAAAGAAATAATAAAGATTAGAGCAGAAATAAATGAAAATGAGAACAGAAAAACAATAGAGAAAATCAACAAAAGCAAAAGCTGGTTCTTTGAGAAGATCAATAAAATTGACAAACCCCTCACTAGACTAACAAAGAAAAAAAGAGAGAAGATGCAAATAAATACAATCAGAAATGAAAGGGGGGAAGTTACATATAAATAACCCCACAGAAATAAAAAGAATCATAAGAGGATATTATGAGAAACTATATGCCAACAAACTAGACAACCTAGATGAAATGGACAAATTCCTAGAAAAGCACAACCAACCTAAACTGATGCTACAAGAAATACAAGAACTTAACAAACCAATCACATTAAGGAGATTGAATCCGTCATCAAAAATCTCCCAGCAAAGGAAAGTTCAGGACCGGGTGGCTTCACAGGTGAATTCTACCAAGCATTTAGAAAAGAATTAACACCAATCCTGTTTAAACTCTTCCAAAAAATTGAAGAGGAGGGAAAATTACCCAACACATTTTATGGAGCCAACATCACCCTAATACCAAAGCCAGATAAAGATTCTACAAGAAAAGAAAATTACAGAACAATCCCTCTAATGAACATATAAGCAAAAATTCTCAACCAAATACTTGCAAATCGAATCCAACAGCATATCAAAAGACTTATACATCACGACCAAGTGGGATTTACTTCTGGTATGCAAGGCTGGTTCAACATAAGAAAATCAATCAATGTAATATATTACATTAACAAATTAAAGGAAAAAATCCACATGATCATCTCAATAGATGCAGAAAAGGCTTTGACAAAATTCAACATCCTTTTTTGATAAAAATACTTCAAAAGATAGGAATAAAAGGAAAATTCCTCAATATGATAAAAGGCATATATGAAAAACCCACAGCCAACATCATACTCAATGGGGAAAGGTGGAAAGCTTTCCCTCTAAGATTGGGAACAAGACAAAGATGCCCACTGTCACTACTGTTATTCAACATTGTACTAGAAGTTCTAGCTAGGGCAATTAGACAAGAAAAAAAAAATTAAAGGTGTCCAAATAGGAAAAGAGGAAGTAAAATTCTCACTGTTTGCGGATCACATACCCTGTATTTAGAAAATCCTGAAGTATCCACAACAAAGCTACTTGAACTAATAAATGAGTTTAGCAATGTGGCAGGATACAAGATAAACACGCAAAAATCAGTAATGGTTTTGTACACTAGTACTGAACAACCTGAGGAGGAAAGCGGGGAAAACTCCATTTTCAACAGCAACAAAAAGACTCAAAGACCTAGGGGTTAATTTAACCAAAGAAGAACAGGATCTATATGCAGAAAACTACAAAACAATGCTAAAAGAAATTTTAAAAGACCGAAACAAATGGAAAGACATTCTGTGTTCATGGATTGGAAGAATAAATATCGTGAAGATGTCAATCTTGCCCAAACTGATTTATAGATTCAATGCAATATCAATCAAAATCCCAACAGCTTACTTTGCAGAATTAGAGAAGGCAATTACCAAATTCATTTGGAATGGTAAATGTACCCGAATAGCCAAAAGCATTCTAAAAAAGAAGAGCGACGTGGGAGGAATTTCACTGCCTGACCTTGAAACGTATTACAAAGCTACAGTGGTCAAAACAGCATGGTACTGGCATAAAGATAAACTCATTGATCAGTGGAATAGAATTGAGAACCCAGAAATATACCCTCACCTATACAGTCAATGGAATTTTGACAAACCTACCAAGCCCACGCTAATGGGAAAAAACAGTCTCTTCAACAAATGGTGTTAGGAGAACTGGATATCTATAACCAAAGGAATGAAAGAGGACCCCTCTCTCACCCCCTATACAAGAATCAACTCAAAATGGATCAAAGATCTAAATTAAAAGCCAGGACCATAAAGCTACTAGAAGAAAATGTGGGGAAACATCTTCAAGACCTTGCAGTCAGTGGTAGTTTCTTGGACCTTACAGCCAAAGCACATGCAACAAAAGAAAAAAATAGATAAATGGGACCTCCTCAAAATTAAACACTTTTGCATCTCACAGGACTTTGTCAGAAGGGTGAAAAGGCAGCCAACTCAATGGGAAAAAATATTTGGAAATCACATATCTGATAAGGGTTTAATATCCAGGATATATAAAGAGATGTTACAACTCAACAATAAAAAGACAAATGACCCAATTAAAAAATGGGCGAGAGACTTGAATAGACATTTCTCCAAAGAAGAAATAAAAATGGCCAAAAAACACATGAAGAGATGCTCAACATCACTCATGATTAGGGAAATGCAAATCAAAACTACAATGAGATATCATTTCACACCTATCAGAATGGCAAGTATTAAAAAGACAGAGATCTACAAGTGTTGGAGAGGATGTGGAGAGATAGGAACACTTCTTTACTGTTGGTGGGAATGCAGAATGGTACAGCCACTATGGAGGACTGTTTGGCAGTTCCTAAAGAAGTTTAATATAGACTTGTCATGTGACCCTATAATGCCACTACTGGGTATATACCCAGAAGAAATGAAAACAGTGACAAGAAAAGACATCTGCACACCGATGTTCATAGCAACATTATTCACCATTGCCAAAAGATGGAAACAACCCAGGTGTCCATCAACAGACAAGTGAATAAACAAACTGTGGTCTATTCACAAGACGGAATATTATGCAGCTGTAAGAATAAATGAAGTCGTAAAGCATATGACAACATGGATGAACCTGGAGGACATTATGTTGAGCGAAGCAAGCCAGACACAAAAAAACAAATACTGTATGACTGTATGACTGCGTTACTATGAACCAAATATATTGTGTAACATATTGTTTTATTCAAGAAAAAATTTATATGTATCCATTACATTTATTTGAGAAATGTATATATTTATTAATCTGTGTTTACTTTTTAGTTTTTAATTGTTTATATTTTCAATTATTAAATGTACAAAATAAAGTAAAAAAAAAAAAGTATATTATATAGCAGTTATGTACAGCAGGGGAAACAGAGAGATTGAGAGGTGAGGAATTTTCTTGTTTGTTTCGTTATTATTAATAATAATAATGAAAGCTTTAAGAATTTGAAGTGATGAACACAGAACTATGTGATTATACCAAATACCATTGATTGTACACTTTGGATAAATTGAATGCTTTATTAACATGCATCAATAAAATTGTGTTGTTTTTTTTTTTTTTAAATAATGGACAGGAAAAAAGTAAATTAGCAAATATGTGGAGGCTGAACAACACACTCCTAAATAATCGGTGGGTCAAAGAGGAATTGCAAGTGAAATTAGTAAATACATTGAGACAAATGAAAATGAGACCACAACGTATCAAAACTTATGGGATACAGTGAAGGCAGTCTTGAGAGGGAAATTTATATCCCGAAATCCCTATATTAAAAAAGAAGAGCTAATCTCGAAGACTTAACTGAACAACTAGAGAAACTAGAAAAAGAACAGCAAACCAATCTCAAAGCAAGCAGAATGAAAGAAATAAAAAAGATTAAAGCAGAAATAAATGAAAATGAGAACAAAAAAAACAATAGAGAAAATTCAGCAAAACCAAAAGCTGCTTCTTTGAGAAGATCAATAAAATTGACAAACCCCTCGCTAGAATAACAAAGAAAAAAAGAGAGAAGATGCAAATAAATACAATCAGAAATGAAAGGGGGGAAGTTACATACAAATAACCCCATAGAAATAAAAAGAATCATAAGAGGATATTATGAGAAACTATATGCCAAAAAACTAGACAACCTAGATGAAAAGGACAAATTCCTAGAAAAGCACAATCAACCTAAACTGACGCTACAAGAAATACAAGAACTTAATAAACCAATCACATTAAGGAGATTGAATCCGTCATCAAAAATCTCCCAGCAAAGGAAAGTTCAGGACCGGGTGGCTTCACAGGTGAATTCTACCAAGCATTTAGAAAAGAATTAACACCAATCCTGTTTAAACTCTTCCAAAAAATTGAAGAGGAGGGAAAATTACCCAACACATTTTATGAAGCCAACATCACCCTAATACCAAAGCCAGATAAAGATTCTACAAGAAAAGAAAATTACAGAACAATCCTTCTAATGAACATAGATGCAAAAATTCTCAACCAAATACTTGCAAATCGAATCCAAAAGCATATCAAAAGACTTATACATCATGACCACGGGGATTTATTTCTGGTATGCAAGGCTGGTTCAACATAAGAAAGTCAATCAATGTAATACACCACATTAACAAATTGAAGGAAAAAAATGACACGATCACCTCAATTGATGCAGAAAAGGCATTTGACAAAATCCAGCATCCTTTTTTGATAAAAACACTTCAAAAGATAGGAATAGAAGGAAAATTCTTCAATACGATAAAAAGTATATATGGAAAACCCACAGCCAACATCATACTCAATGGGGAAAGGTTGAAAGCTCTCCCTCTAAGATCGGGAACAAGACAGGGATGCCCACTGTCACCACTGTTATTCAATATTGTACTAGAAGTTCTAGCTAGAGCAATTAGACAAGAAAAAAAAATTAAAGGCATGCAAATAGGAAAAGAAGAAGTAAAACTCTCACTGTTTGTGGATGACATGATCTTGTACTTAGAAAATCCTGAAGTATCCACAACAAAGCTATTTGAGCTAATAAATGAGTTCATCAAAGTGGCAGGATACAAGATCAACACACAAAAATCAGTGATGTTGTTGTACACTAGTCTTGAACAATCTGAGGAGGAAATCAGGGGAAAAATTCCATTTTCAATAGCAACAACAAGACTCAAAGACCTAGCAGTTAATTTAACCAAAGAAGTACAGGACCTAGATTCAGAAAACTATAAAACCATGCTAAAAGAAATTTAAAAAGACCTAAACAAATGGAAAGACATTCTGTGTTCATGGACTGGAAGAATAAATATTGTGAAAATGTCAATCTTGCCCAAACTGATTTATAGATTCAATGCAATATCAATCAAAATCCCAACAGCTTACTTTACAGAATTAGAGAAGGCAATTACCAAATTCATCTGGAAGGGTAAGTGCACCCGAATAGCCAAAAGCATTCTAAAAAAGAAGAGCGACGTGGGAGGAATTTCACTGCCTGACCTTGAAACATATTATAAAGCTACAGTGGTCAAAACAGCATGGTATTAGCATAAAGTTAGACACATCAATCAGTGGAAGAGAATTAAGAACCCAGAAATAAATCCTCACCTATACAGTCGACGGATTTTTGACAAACCTACCAAGCCCACGCTAATGGGAAAACAGTCTCTTCAACAAATGGTGTTGGGAGAACTGGCTATCTATAACCAAAAGAATGAAAGAGGACCCCTATCTCACCCCCTATACAAGAATCAACTCAAAATGGATCAAAGATCTAAATTAAAAGCCAGGAACATAAAACTACTAGAAGAAAATATAGGGACACATCTTCAAGATCTTGTAGTAGGTGGTGGTTTCTTGAACCTTATACCCAAAGCATGTGCAACAAAAGGAAAAATAGATAAATGGACCTCCTCAAAATTAAACACTTTTGTACCTCACAGGACTTTGTCAGAAGGGTCAAAGGGCAGCCAACTCAATGGGAAATGCAAATCAAAACTACAATGAAATATCATTTCACACCTATCAGGATGGCCAGTATTAAAAAGACAAGAGAACTACAAGTGTTGGAGAGGATGTGGAGAGACAGGAACACCTCTTCACTGTTGGTGGGAATGCAGAATGGTACAGCCACTGTGGACTGTTTGGTAGTTCCTAAAGAAGTTGAATATAGACTTGCCACGTGACCCAGCAATACCACTACTGGGTATATACCCAGAAGAACTGAGAGCAGTGACACGAACAGATATCTGCACACCGATGTTCATTGCAACATTATTTATGATTGCCAAAAGTCAGAAATAACCCAGGTGTCCATCAACAGATGAATGGATAAACAAACTGTGGTCTGTCCACACGATGGGCCATTATGCAGCTGTAAGAAAAATGAAGTTGTAAAGCATATGACAACATGGATGAACCTGGAGGACATTATGTTGAGCGAAGCAAGCCAGACACAAAAGGACAAATACTGTATGATTGCGTTACTATGAAACAAATATATTGTGTAACATCGTTTGATTAAAAAAATTTTTTTTATGTATCCATTACATTTAATTGAGAAATATATGTATTCATTCATCTGTGTTTACTTTTTAGTTTTTAATTGTTTATATTTTCAATTATTAAATGTAGAAAAAGTTAAAAAAATAAAATATAAAAAAAGGTGAACTGGAACACAGCCACACGGATTCGTTTACCTATTGTTCCTCAGAGTTTTAGATGCCTGCGAGTCCCCACTGCTGGCAATATGGCTGTGTCCACCAGTGGGGTTCTCTGGGGCTCAGATATGAGAGAATGGAGAAAATAAGAAAAAAGAAAAAGGGAATTTCCCCTACTCTCTCTGGGCATTAAGAGACCCTTTTCCTTACTCAAGCTAGAATTAGAGGACTCCTCCTGGACTTCTTTCCATCTGTGCTGGTGCCCTCTTCTGGGTTTCAGGCTATCTAGGGTACAGGTTGGGAGATACTGGAGGAACACAAAATCATAAGCTTATCACCAGTTTGATGGTACCTCGAATTTTGGTCCTTTTCACCAACCTAGCAGCTATTATTTACTCTTTTAAAATAAAAATTAGAGAAGCTGTAGGTCTGCAGAAAAATCATGCATAAAATACAGAGTTACCATATACCACCCTATTGTTAACACCTTGCATTAGTGTGGTACATTTGTTACAATTCAAGAAAGAACATTTTTATAATTGCACTAGTAACTAGAGCCATCGTTTACAATAGGGGTCAATGTTTGTGTTATATAGTACTATGGGTTTTAAAAATTTTTTATCCTGGTAACATATATACAAACAAAAATTTCCCCTTTTAACCACAAACGTATATAAGTCACTGCTGTTAATTACTTTCACAATGTTGTGTTACCACCAGCACCACTCATTACCAAACTTTTGAATAAATTTAAAAATTTTTTAATTTTAATGTAGTTAATAAGTCTATCAATATTTTTATTCAAGGTAAAGATTTGGGGACTTTGCTTACCACTTCTCTCCTCTATCTCAAGGTCATAAAAATAGTTCCCTGTTTTTTTTTTCCTAAAATCTTTAAGGTTTGCTTTACTAATTTTTAATCCATCTAGAATTAATTTTTATGAATAGAGATAGGGCTATAATTATTTTTCATGGGGATAAATAATTATCTCTGTATTACATGTGAAGCACTGTGATTCTGTATTCTATCATTTCCCCATTCCACTTAAAAAATTACTGGGGAAGAGAATGTGGCTCAAGTGACTCATCTCCCGCCTACCACATGGGAGGTCCATGGTTTGGTTCCTGGTGCCTCCTAAAGAAGACAGCGAGCTGGCGTGACGGGCAGACGCGGCAAGCTGACACAAGATGATGCAACAAGAGACAAGAAGAACAAAAAAACATAAGGAGAGACACAACAACAACAAAAAACAGGGAGAAGAGGTTCCTGGTGCCTCCTAGAGAAGATGAGCAAGATAGGGAGCTGACGTGATGGGCAGGCACAGCGAGCTGACTCAACAAGATGATGCAACAAGAGACACAAGAAGAAAAACATAGTGAGAGATACAACAAAGCAGGGAACAGAGATGGTCACGCGATTAGGTGCCTCCCTCCCACATTGGAGATCCTGGACTCAGTTTCCAGTGCTTCCTAAAGAAACAAGGAAGACGAACAGACACAGCAAGTGCAAACAACGAGGGGGTGGGAAGAAATAAGTAAATAAATAAAATGAATCTTAAAAAAAAAAGTTACCAGTTGTGATCCCCCTAAATTGATTTTACAAACCATTAATGGGTTGTGTGACAGTTTGAATTTAGTGAATCCCCTCAAAGAAGATTATGTTTTAGAACTAATCCATTCCTGTGCGTGTGAAATCCTTTTGATTGGACTATGTCAGTGAGGCATGAGGTTAAGTTTCTACCCTCGGGCTGAGTCTGATATAAACGGAGACACAGAGAGACATACACAGAAAGAAAGGAAGCTGCCATATTTGATCCAGCAATGTAAGAGAAAGGACTCCAGGTCTGCCCAAAGCTCAGCTCAAGGAGAGAAGCCCCGAGAAACTCAAAGAGCTGAGGCCCAGGGAGAGCTATGCCTGATAGCTCACAACTGAACTTGGGAAGAAAGTGGAACAGACAAGACAGAAAGGAGGCCCGGAAAGAGAAAAGCCCTGTGCCTGGTTGCCCACAGCTGAGCTCCGGGAGACACTAGATTTCAGTGGGGAAGGCAGAGATGGGTAGCCATCTTCACCACATGGCAGGACATCAGGATCAACAGTAGCTGACTTTGGTGAGAAAGCATCTCTATGGTGCCTTAATTTGGACATTTCACAGCTTTCGAACAGTAAGCTTTTACCCCAAATAAAATTCCCATTATAAAAGTGAACCCATTTCTGGTACTTTGCATCAGCAGCCCTTTGGCAAACTAAGACAGGTCATGACTTAAAAGTTTGAAGAAAACTGGTCTTCATTATAACAGTTTTATAAGTTTTTGGGACGTTTGTTAAAATAGTAGCCATCCTAGTGGGTGTAAAATGGCATCTCATTGTGGTTTTGAATTGCAATTCCCTAATAGTTGATGATGAACCTCTTTTCTCTTACTCCAGAGAAGTATATCTTCTCTGCAGAAATGTCTATTCAAGTATTTTGCCCATGTTAAAATTGGGTTGTTTGGCTTTTGTTGTGGACTTGAGGACTTCTTTTACATTCTGGATATCAAACCCTTATTGGATATGCAGTTTCCAAATATTTTCTCCCATTGAGTAGGTTGTTCTTTTATGTTCATGATAAGTTCCTTTGCATAAAAGTTCTTGATTTTGATCAGATCCCATTTATCTATTTTTTCTTTTGTTGCCTGTGCTTTGGGTGTTAAGTCTAAGAACCTACAGCTTAACAAATAAGGTCCTGGTGATGCTTTCCTACATTTTATTCAAGGAGTCTTATAGTTCTGGATCTTATATTTAGGTCTTTGATCCAATTTGCGTTGACTTTTATACATGATGTGAGGTATGGGGTCTACCTTCATTCTTTTGCATATGGATATGCAATTTCCTGAGCAACATTTGTTGAGATTATTCTTTCTCAATTGAGTGGTCTCTGCCCCCCTTGTAAAACATCAGTTGGTTATAAATGAGAGGGTTGATTTCTGAGCTCACAATTTGGCTATATGTCTGTCCTTGTGGTAGTACCATGCTGTTTTGATGAATGTGGCTTTGTAATAAGTTTTAAGATGAGGAAGTGCGAGTCCTCCAACTTCATTCTTCTTTTTAAAAAGTTTTGGCTACTCAGAGCCTCTTACCCTTCCATGTAAATTTGATAATTGGCTTTCCATTTCTGCAAAGAAGGTTGTTCGAACTTTGACTTGGACTGAGTTGAATTTTTAAATTGCTTTGCATAGAATTGACATCTTAACGATATTTATTCTTCCAATCCATGAAAACTGAATGTCCTTTCATTACTTAGGTCTTCTTTGATTTCTTTCTTTCTTTTTCCCTGTAGTTTTCTGTGTACAAGTCCTTTATGTCTTTGGTTAGATTTATCCCTAGATATTTAATTCTTTTAGCTGCAATTGCAAATGGATTTTTTCCTTGATTTCCTTTTCCAACTGTTCATTATTAGTGCACAGAAACATTATTGATTTTTGTGTGTTGATCTTGAACCTGCCACTTTGCTGAATTCATTTATTAGCTCTAGGAACTTTGTTGTGGATTTTTCGTGATTTTCTGTATATAGGATCATGTTATCTGCAAATAAGGAAAGTTTTGCTTTCTTCTTTACAATTTGGATGCCTTTTATTTCATTTTCTCTGGCAAGAAGTTCCAGTACAAGGCTGAATAACAGTGGTGACAGTGGGCATCCTTGTCTTGTTCCTGATCTTAGAGGGAAAGCTTTTAGTCTTTCACCATTAAGTAGGATGTTAGCTGTGGGTTTTTCATATATTACCTTTAGCATGTTGAAGAAATGTCCTGCTATTCATAGTGTTCTAAATGTTTTTTATCAAGAAGGGGTGCTATATTTTGTCAAATGCCTTTTCTGCATCAATTGAGATGATCATGTGTCCCCTGCCTCCCCCTTTTTTATTATTGTGGTGTATTACATTAATTGATTTGATTTTCTTGTGTTAAAACATCCTTGCATACCAGGGATAAATTCCACTTATAATGGTATATAATTCTTTTAATTTGCTGTTGGATTCGGTTTGCTAGTATATTGTTTGGGATTTCTACATCTATATTCATAAGAGATATTGGTAATTTTCTTGTGGTTTTTTTGCATAGAATTGACATCTTTTTTTTGGAGGATGATGATGGCCTTGGAGAATGAATTAGATAAGGAACAGCCCCTCCCCTTCAATTTTCTGGAGAGTCTGAGCAGGATTGGTGTTAATTCTTGGACTGTTTGATAAAATGCCCCTGTAAAGTAAACTGTACCTGGACTTTTTCTTTGTTGGAAGGTTGTTGATTATGTATTCAATTTCTTTAGTAGTTATTGGTTTGTTGAGATCTTCTATTTCTTCTTGAGTTAGGGTAGGCAGTTTGCATGTGTCCAGGAATTTGCCCATTTCATCTAGGTTATCTAATTTGTTGGCATACAGTTGTTCAAAGACTCCTCTTATAGTCCTTTTTATTTCAGTGGGGTCAGTTGTATCGTCTACCTTTTCATTTCTTATTTTAGTTATTTGTGTCCTCTCTTTTTTTCTTTGTCAGTCTAGCTAAAAGTTGGTCAGTTTTATTGACCTTTTCAAAGACCCTACTTTGGGTTTTGTTGATTCTATTTTTTTTTTTAATTCTCTGTATCATTTATCTCCACTCTAATCTTTGTTATTTTCTTCCTTCTGCTCGCTTTGGGTTTAGTTTGCTCTTCTTTTTCTAGTTTTTCCAGTTTTGAGGTTAGATCTCTGATGTGATTTTTTTTTTTAAATATATATATTTTTAACTTTATTTTGTACATTTAATAATTGAAAATATAAACAATTAAAAACCAAAAAGTAAACACAGATGAATAAATATATACACTTCTCAATTAAATGTAATGGATACATATAAATTTTTTTTTGAATAAAACAATATGTTACACAATATATTTGGTTCATAGTAATGCATTCATACAGTATTTGTCCTTTTGTGTCTGGCTTGCTTCACTCAACATAATGTCCTCCAGGTTCATCCATGTTGTCATATGCTTTACAACTTCATTTCTTCTTACAGCTGCATAATAGCCCATCGTGTGAATAGACCACAGTTTGTTTATCCATTCATCTGTTGATGGACACCTGGGTTGTTTCCAACTTCTGGCAATGGTGAATAATGTTGCTATGAACATTGGTGTGCAGATGTCTGTTCATGTCACTGCTCTCAGGTCTTCTGGTACCCAGTAGTGGTATTGCAGGGTCACGTGGCAAGTCTATATTCAACTTCTTTAGGAACTACCAAACAGTCCTCCATAGTGGTTGTACCATTCTGCATTCCCACCAACAGAGAAGAAGTGTTCCTATATCTCCACATCCTCTCCAACACTTGTAGATATCTGTCTTTTTAATAATGGCCATTCTGATAGGTGTGAAATGGTATCTTATTGTAGTTTTGATTTGCATTTCCCTAATCATGAGTGATGTTGAGCATTTCTTCATGTGTTTTTTGGCCATTTGTATTTCTTGTTTGGAGAAATGTCTATTCAAGTCTTTTGCCCATTTTTTAATTGGGTTGTCTTTTTATTGTTGAGTTGTAACATCTCTTTATATATCCAGGATATTAAACCCTTATCAGATATGTGATTTCCAAATATTTTTTCCTGTTGAGTTGACTGCCTTTTCACCCTTCTGACAAAGTCCTGTGAGATGCAAAAGTGTTTAATTTTGAGGAGGTCCCATTTATCTATTTTTTCTTTTGTTGCACGTGCTTTGGGTGTAAGGTCCAAGAAACCACCACCTACTACAAGGTCTTGAAGAAGTTTCCCTACATTTTCTTCTAGTAGTTTTATGGTCCTGGCTTTTATATTTAGATCTTTGATCCATTTTGAGTTGATTCTTGTATAGGGGGTGAGATAGAGGTCCTCTTTCATTCTTTTGGTTATAGATAGCCAGTTCTCCCAACACCATTTGTTGAAGAGACTGTTTTCCCATTAGTGTGGGCTTGGTAGGTTTGTCAAAAACCCGTTGACTGTATAGGTGAGGGTATATTTCTGGGTTCTACATTCTATTCCACTGATCAATGTGTCTATCTTTATGCCAGTACCATGCTGTTTTGACCACTGTAGCTTTGTAATATGTTTCAAGGTCAGGCAGTGAAATTCCTCCCACGTCGCTCTTCTTTTTTAGAATGCTTTTGGCTATTCGGGTGCACTTACCCTTCCAGATGAATTTGGTAATTGCCTTCTCTAATTCTGTAAAGTAAGCTGTTGGGATTTTGATTGATATTGCATTGAATCTATAAATCAGTTTGGGCAAGATTGACATTTTCACAATATTTATTCTTCCAGTCCATGAACACAGAATGTCTTTCCATTTGTTTAGATCTTTTAAAATTTCTTTTAGCATTGTTTTGTAGTTTTCTGCATATAGATCCTGTTCTTCTTTGGTTAAATTAACTCCTAGGTCTTTGAGTTTTTTTGTTGTTATTGAAAATGGAATTTCCCCCCTGATTTCCTCCTCAGGTTGTTCAGTACTAGTGTACAAAACCATTACTGATTTTTGCATGTTGATCTTGTATCCTGCCACTTTGCTGAACTCATTTATTAGTTCAAGTAGCTTTGTTGTGGATACTTCAGGATTTTCTAAATACAGGATCATGTGATCTGCAAACAGTGAGAATTTTACGTCCTCTTTTCCTATTTGGACACCTTTAATTTTTTTTTTCTTGTCTAATTGCCCTAGCTAGAACTTCTAGAACAATGTTGAATAAGAATGGTGACATTGGGCATCCTTGTCTTGTTCCCGATCTTAGAGGGAGAGCTTTCAACCCTTCCCCATTGAGTATGATGTTGGCTGTGGGTTTTTCATATATGCCTTTTATCATATTGAGAAATTTTCCTTTTATTACTATCTTTTGAAGTATTTTTATCAAAAAAGGATGTTGAATTTTGTCGAATGCCTTTTCTGCATCTATTGAGATGATCATGTGGTTTTTTCCCTTCAATTTGTTAATGTAGTATATTACATTGATTGATTTTCTTATGCTGAACCAGCCTTGCATACCAGAAATAAATCCCACTTGGTCATGATGTATAAATCTTTTGATATGCTGTTGGATTCGATTTGCAAGTATTTGGTTGAGAATTTTTGCATCTATGTTCATTAGAGAGATTGTTCTGTAATTTTCTTTTCTTGTAGAATCTTTATCTGGCTTTGGTATTAGGGTGATGCTGGCTTCATAAAATGTGTTGGGTAATTTTCCCTCCTCTTCAATTTTTTGGAAGAGTTTAAACAGGATTGATGTTAATTCTTTTTGAAATGCTTGGTAGAATTCACCTGTGAATTCACCTGGTCCTGGACTTTCCTTTGCTGGGAGATTTTTGATGACGGATTCAATCTCCTTAATGTGATTGGTTTGTTAAGTTCTTGTATTTCTTGTAGCATCAGTTTAGGTTGGTTGTGCTTTTCTAGGAATTTGTCCATTTCATCTAGGTTGTCTAGTTTGTTGGCATATAGTTTCTTATAATATCCTCTTATGATTCTTTTTATTTCTGTGAGGTCATTTGTAACTCCCACCCCCCTTTCATTTCTGATTGTATTTATTTGCATCTTCTCTCTTTTTTCCTTTGTTAGTCTAGCGAGGGGTTTGTCAATTTTATTGATCTTCTCAAAGAACCAGCTTTTGCTTTTGTTGATTTTCTCTATTGTTTTTCTGTTCTCATTTTCATTTATTTCTGCTCTAATCTTTATTATTTCTTTCCTTCTGCTTGCTTT
>JAQZBX010079185.1:0-14016 GCA_029593785.1 Cabassous unicinctus | reverse complement strand
TTCTCACATGGATTTGAACACATCTAACATGTTTGCTCTATTCCTTTAACTTAACTGGTTTTCTGGCCATAGTCCTTCCCTGATAGGCCAATCAAGTTTTAACCACATATACTGAAAACAATAAGAAGACAGTGACAAGGCAATCCTCATATCATATTATAGCTCTTAACAGCCCATTGACTTATATATATATAAAACACTCCATTTAAATGGAGACATCTGAGGTCCAGAAATGGGTAAATGTCTTTACTAGGTCACACAGGGGAATAGGAAGGGAATTATACTTCAATCTCCGACGTCATGGCTAAAATTTCACTTATGTCTGTTACACCATTCTGCCGTTGGCATGATTTGGACCTGAGGAATTGGGGATACAAAGAAGGGTATTATTGTGATGAAATTAATTAGGAAAACTTCTGGGCAGAAATAAATTGAAGGCAGTGCTAGACAAGGGATGAGCCAGGGATGGGAATGAGGGCATTTACAACAAGGCTGAACCATGCCTCTCCTAGTTTGAGGAAGAAAACTCAGACCTTGCATTTTGGAGAAGAAAATCCTTAGCTTCTCATTTGAAATTCTTTTTATCCTTATGATGGTAGGGTGTTATTTTCTGGCATGGAATGCTTTCCTGCACGGAGGGTGGTCTAGCCACGGTGCCTAATTTAATCTTTCACTGAATATATTCCCTCAAATACAGTATCTCAGTTGACAGTTATTAAACGCCTGGTTGACACCAGACATCAAAGAATTGGGGAACACACATTAGGTGCCGCAGATTCATTTAGCAATCAAAGATAACTGCTGGGTAAATAACGAACAGAGTAGATTTATTTTCAGGATGAATGGCTAGTTGCTATGTGAATTGCAATTCCTGAATTTATCCTCTTTATCAGCCTGCCAGAACACTCCAGAGGCACTTGTTTGAGGCCTTTCAGAGACTGGCTTTTAAATTCTTACTGCTGCTTAACGATCAGTCCTTTTGGATGCCAAAATGCATTTTCCCGTTTCACATCTTTCCTCTTCCATTGTGCATTTGGTTTCTCGTGTCATCCTAGCAGGTGTAGCATCTGTTACTTGAGAAATTCCTGGGTGCTGACAATACCTGTAAAGCGGGAATTTGTCAATGGTATAATCCTTTCCCCACCTCCCTTTTGAATCTCAGCGGCATCATTTAAAGGACTAGAGAGTGGCAGCTGCTCTGGAACACCATTATGTTTTGCAGACACAGTCTCATAAAGACACATTTTTTGCTCTGCTGCTCTTTGCCTTCTGAATTGAAAGTGAGGCTGGGAGGTTTGCTTTCCCAACTCTCCACCTCCTCAATTCATAAGGTAGACTTTCTGAACAATCAACATTTTACAGAGTGTTGTCAAACTAGTGACAAGGTGAAGTTCATGTTATACCTTCTTGATCATAAAGGATGATTAGTATTTGGTGCTAGAGCAAATACAAATGCCTGTAAAGGCCAGACAGGTAGCAAAAATGTAGAGTACAGGACTAATGGAGTCAGTGGTGAACCCAGGAATGCATGCCCTGCCTAAAGGCGTTCGCAATCTTCTTCTTTATTATTATTATTATCATTATTGTTATTATTTAATTTTATTGTTTTAAAGAACACTCTTGAAGACCAAATTTAAAACATCTGTGTGGCAGAATGGCCCCAGGCTTCTAGTTTATAAATTCTTACATGATGATATACAGTTTGCAAAGCAGTTCATTTTATCACCAATACAACTCATAGAGACAATTATGATTATTTCCCTTAAGCAAGTGAGAAAATTCAGATCAGAGATGTAAACAGGATTCAGTCAAGGTTTTTGGCTTCAACTTCAGAGCTCTTTACTTTACACTAAGCTATATCTCTTTTCTTCAACTCTACTTTTTTTTTCCTACACAATCTTCTCCTTCAACTCACATTTTCTGTCTAGTTAACCAGGGCCCTTTCCTTCCCCCAGTCATCCTGGGATACTACTATGCTAATAAGTCTGGGGATAGTTTGTCAGAGTCCTCAGCAGTTTCTACTTCCTTATTCAAGACCTTTAATTTCTGCTGTGACATTCTAAAATACCTGCTGATGTGTTTCCACATCAGTAAGTGACTCTAGATGAGTAATCAGATATGCTAAGAGTTTCAGGCATCACTTTGCAGGAGATACTATATAAATGTTTTGTTTTGTTTGGTTTTGGAAAGGAATAGTAGGAATTAATGTTTTTGTGTGAACAATTCTGTGTTAGTCAGGGTTCTCTAGGGAAACAGATCTGACTGGAGATATCTGTAAATAGCATGCGATTTTATAAAATTGTCTCATGTGACTGTGAGGATGCATGAGTCCAAATTCTGTAGGAGCAAGCCAGGAACACCAATGAAGGTTCTCTATGAGTTCCCCAGAAGATGCTGAAGTAGAGATGGGAATTCTCTCTCTGAATGCTGAAATCACTTCTCCTATTAAGGCCTTCAACTAATTGGATGAGACTTCACTCATTGCTGTTGACAATCTCCTCAGTTGATTGTAGGATGCAATCAGTCATAGATGCCATCAGCTCGCTGATAATGAAAGTCCATGAAATGCCCTTGTATTTAGTCAAGTACTTGCTTGACCAAACAACTGGGCACTGTTACCTGGCCAAGTTTACACATTAGCCTAACCAACACAGATCACACATTACCTTAAACATTAAGCTATACACATTACCTTAAACCATACTTAATCTCTAAATAGAAACAATAACAGATATACACATTTTTTCACCTAATAATATCTAACTGTCCCGGGTTCAACCAGAAATTTACTAAATCTCACCAGAATAGGGTGCCCATCCTTGGGTAACATTCACTCTAAAACTTCCTTAAATACTACTACAAGAAACTAATGCAACTTATCTCATACAATAAGAGGAAAAGATACGGAATAAAACGAAGATATTCATTTTATGTGTATCTACAAACATACTCATAACAAAACAAGTTACAGTCCTTATTTCTGTAACTGGTCATATGGTTGAAGTTCATATTTATCACTACCTTCTTCTACTACCATTCCATGTTTCCTTCACCCTCAGCAAGCATCTCAGCTAGCTGTTTTGCCTCGGTGGGTGACGCAAACACTCATGCCTGAAGTTTCTGGGCCATTGTTAGTCCTGCCTGGATTGGGTTGTTGCAGTTTTCTGTTGACTTTAATCACGTGACATGTTAGTAATAAGAGACACCCTAGGGGATCTCCTGTATTGCAGGCAAATTCTTCTTTACCTCCATTGTATGGTTGCATTCCTATTAACCTTGATAGTCAGGATCAATAACCCCAGCCAGTACAGTAACGCCTTTCTATGCTTATTGATTCAGAGGCATGAGGAGCCCAAAGTGGCAGGTGGCAGTCTTAATTTCCAGTTCAATGGTATTGTTGTTACATTTCTTAAGGGAAGCAGTCCTACTTTTGGAATTAAGACCTGTCCACCATCAGAACTTAAGGTTTAAAGGACAGGAAGTAAAAATTTCCTGATGGATCACTAGGGGTAATAGTGAGTGGTGCCACTCCCATTTCCACCCCTTGATTCCTGGACCCATGAATCCTGTCTATGGGAGGAATAGCATGATGGTGTGGACAAGGGTTTAGAGTAGATATAGTCTCTTGGAGAATATCGCCCCAACCCTGCTAGGTTGGCACTGTAATCGAGTCTTCAATAGGCCATTCCACTGTTCTATCAATCCAGCTGCTTCAGGATGATGGGAAACATGGTAAGACCAGTGAATTCCATGAGCATGTGCCCATTCCCGCACATCATTTGCTGTGAAGTGGATTCTTTGATCAAAAGCAATGCTGAGTGGAGTAGCATGGTGGTGGATAAGACATTTGGTATGTCTGAGGTTGGTAATTTTGGAAGCAGCATTGTGTGCAGGGAAGGCAAGCCCATATCCAGAGTGTGTCTATTCCAGTTAGAACAAATCTCTATCCCTTCTAGGATGGAAGTGGTCCAATGTAATCAACCTGCAACCAGGTAACAGGCTTATAACCTCTGGGAATGGTGTCATATTGGGGCCTGACTTTGGGTCTCTCCTGCTGGCAGATTGGGAACTCAGCAGTGGCTGTAGCCAGGCTGGCTTTGGTGAAGGGAAGTCCATGTTGCTGAACCCATACATAGCCTCCATCCCTACCACCATGGCCACTTTATTCATGAACTCATTGGACAATGGCAGGAGTGATTGGTGAAAGAGGCTGTTATGCACAGAATGGGCATCTTATCCAATTGGTTATTAAAATCTTCGTCTTCTGAAGTTACCCTCTGGTGAGTATTCATGTAGGACACAAATATTTTCATGGGTTTTGCCCACTCAGAAGGTCTATCCACAGATCTCTTCCCCAGACCTCTTTGTCACCAATTTTCCAATCATGTTCCTTCTAGGCCACTGACCATCCAGCTAAACCATTCTCAACAGCCCATGAATCAGTGTATAATGCACCTCCAGTATTTCTCCTTCCAAGAAAAATGATCAACCAGATGCATTGCTTGAAGTTCTTCCCACTGTGAAGATTTCTCTTCACCACTGCCCTTCAGGGACTTCCTTGAAAGGGGCTGCAGGGCTGCTGCTGTCCACTTTCAGGTTGAACCTGCATATCATGCAGAACTATTTGTAAACCAGGCCCAAGTTTTCTCTTCCTCAGTCAACTGAATGTAAGGATCTCCCCAAGTAGACACAGCTGAGGGCTGGGAAAGAGATGGTAATGTAGCAAGAGTGGTAGCCATGGGCATTAGGGCCACTTCCTCATGTAAGTTACTTGTGCCTTAAGGACCTGCTTGAGCCCTATCTCAAATATACCATTTCCACTTTCTGATGGAGTGCTACTGGGCATGCCCAACTTTATGATTTATTGGGTTAGACAATAACCAGCTCATTATAGGCAACTCAGGTCTCATGGTAACTTGGTAGCCCATGGATAAGTGTTCAGTCTCTACTAACACCCAGTAGCAGGCCAAAAGCTGTTTCTCAAAAGAAGACTAGTGCCTTGCAGAGGATGGCAGGGCTTTGCTTCAAAATCCTAAGGAACTGCATTGTGATTCTCCTACAGAGGCCTGCCAAAGGTTCCAGATGGCATCTCTACTTGCCACTGACATTTCCAACACCATTGGATCTGCTGGTTCATATGGCCCAAATGACTGTGCAGCTTTCACAGCAGCCTGGACCTGTCACAACGTCTCCTCTTGTTCCGGCCCCACTCAAAACAAGCAGCTTTTCTGGTCACTCAGTAAATGGGCCAGAGTAGCACACCCATATGAGGAATGTATTGTCTCTAAAATCCAAAAAGATCAACTAAGTGTTGTGCCTCTTTTTCTGGTTGTAGGAGGGGCCAGATGCAACAGCTTGTCCTTCACTTTAGAAGAGATATCTTGACATACCCCATACCGCTGGACACCTAGAAATTTCACCAAGGTGGAAGGCCTCTGTATTTTTGTTGGGTTTACCTCCCGTCTTCTCTCACACAAATGCCTTACCAATAAGTGTGGCATAGTTGCTATTTCTTGCTCACTAGGTCCAATCAGCTTGCTATCATCAATATAATGGACCAGTGTGGTGTCATGTGGGAGGGAGAGATGATCAAGGTCCCTGTGGACAATAGTATGACATAGGATTGGAGAGCTGATATACCCCTGAGTCAGGACAGTGAAGGTGTATTGATGACCTTGCCAGTTGAAAGCAAACTGTTTCTGGTGTTCCTTACTAATGGCAATTCAGAAAAAAACTTTTGCCAGATGAATAGCTTCATACAAGGTGCCAGGGGAAGTGGTGACTTGTTCAAGCAATGATACCACATCTGGAACAGCAGCCACAATTGGAGTCGCCAACTGGTTTAGTTTACGGCACTCCAATGTCATCCTCTAAGATCCATCTGTTTTCTGCACAGGGTAAATAGGAGATTTGAATGGGGATGTGGTGGGAATCATCATCTCTGCATCCTTTAGTCCTTGATGGTGGCATTAATTTCTGCAATCCTTCCAGGAATCTGATATTTGATTTACTATTTTGCTAGGTAGAGTCAGTTTTAGTGGTTTCCACTTGGCCTTTCCTACTGTAATAGCTCTCACTTCACACGTTATGGAACCAATGTGGGGATTCTGCCAGTTGCTGAGTATGTCTATTCCAAATATACATTCTGGAACTGGGAAAATAACCATAGAATGGATCCCGGGAACCACTGGACCCCCTGTAAGATGAATCTAAGCTAAAACCCCATTGATCACCTGAACTCCATAAACCCCTACTCCAATTTGTGGACCAGAGTGACATTTTGTGTCTCCTGGTATTAATATCATTTCTGAATTAGTGTCTAATAATCTCCAAAATGTCTGATTAATTCTATTTTCCTCAATGCACAATTACCCTGATAAACGGACATAGGTTTCTTTGGAGAAGGCTGGGAGGAAGATTAACAGTATAATGTTTTGGCAGTGTAACAGGGTCCTTCTCCAAGGGAATTCAGCCTTTCCCTCATTCAAGGGGCTCTGGGTTTGTATACTGTCTCAAGTCTGGGAATTGATTAAGGGGTCATGACTCTCTGTTTCTATAATTCAAGTTAGGTTTTTGTTCACTAAACCTAGAACCCTTCTGCTTGTAGAGATCAAGTAGGTATTTAGCAGACTGCCCATCTATTTTACTTCTAAGTACCCCTTGATCTATTAGCCAATACCATAGGTCTATGTGACTCAGACTATTTTGATTGCTGCTTTGAGTCTTCTTTCCCTTGTGTTGGACATCCCACACTGTCTTTGGTGATTAAATGTTGCCACTTGGCTTCTGCTAACCCAGGAACTGATCATTCCCATAGTGTTTAAGGATCTAGTTCCATAACAATAGTCCCCACGGTAATATCTGTCCTATAGAGAATAGCAGCCACAGAGCTCTTCAGGGAAGGTGGATTTAGACTCACATATTTATTCCTCACATTCCTGTTTAAAAAGTTTGTCCTCTGGACATTCCTGAGGTGGGTGGGTAGGTCTTATGATAAATCCATTCTAACACTCCAATCTCTCTAAGCCTATGGATCCCTTTATTTTATTTTTTAAAAAGAAACTTAGATTACATAAATGTTACATAAAAAATATAGGGGATTCCCATATGCTCCTAGCCCTCCCACATTTACCCACATATTTGTCACAATTTATGAACACATCTTGGAGCATTGTCACTAAGTGATGATTATAGTTTACATTGTAGTTTACACTCCCTCCTGCACATTTTTACAAGTTATTACATGATATACAATGACCTGTATCTGTCACTGAAATGTCATTAGGGATAATTCCCAAGTCCAAAAATGCTCCCAAATTACACCTATTTTTCTCTCCCTTCCCACAGAACCTCCAGTGGCCACTGCTTCCACATCCATGACAAAACTTCTTTCACTGCTAGGATCACAACAAGTCTACAGTAAAACAACTTTAAGTCTACTCTAGTCCATCATCCATTCTCCAATCCTGAGGATTCTATGAGGGTGATGCCCTCTCTAACTCTAAATGAGAGGGGACTTAGGTCTCATGGGACAGATGGATGAGATTTTTTTGCTTGCAGTTGCAGACTCTCTCTGTTCCTTGAGATGGTCGTTGTCAGTCATCTTCTCACTCTCCTGGGTGAGTCCAATGAACTGGAGAGTAGGTATTGCAAGTCTGTTGAGATTCAGGGCCCAACTGGCACATGGACAGCTGAAAGATTTAAGACTCTTGGACACATACAACTATCAACTCTATTACTAACTATAGGTTCAAATAGAGGGCCAGCAGAGCCATGTGTAGGGAAACCACAACTGAGTCCAACTCTGTCACACTGGGGGACATAAATTCCAAAGTAGAGCCCACTGAGAATGTACAAATCTCCTGAGCTGTCTGACCTACCTATAGTGTCTGGATGTCTCCTGAGTCCTCAGGATCCCCAATATTTGAAGTAATATTTACTTTGGCAGTCTATGAGTTCCTACTGAGACGTGCATAAGTGTAACCTCTGGAATGACCTTCCAACTCACTTTGAAGCCTCTTAGCCATATAAAGTCATTTGTCTTTATCCTTTCCCCCTTTTGGTAAAGGTCTTTTTCCAGACGCATTGTTAGTTGGTGCTCCCTCAGTTCCAGGGAGTTCCAGGGAGGCTCATCCCTGGGAGTCATGTCCATGTTAGGGGGAAGGTAATGCATTTACATACTGAGTTTTGGCTTAGAGAGAGGCAACATTTGAGAAACAAAGAGGCTCTCAGGAGGCAATGCTTAGGCACCCTATAATACTACTCTAAGTTTCAATTTCAAAAGTAAAGGTTCATAAGTCCAGTCATCACAATCAAGGGCCTGTGAGTGGTTCATCCTCCTTCACTAGTCTCTGTCCCTGTAGTCAGGGGATTCTTGCTGTCCTATTAAAGAATGTGGCAGAGCACTGCAGGATGGGAATTTGATATTTCTTTGGTTATTGTGTGGATCTCTTCCCACTGTGACAATGCCCCATGAACACTTGAACACATTCATATGCCTTATAGGTATGCCCCAGGTCAACTTATTCCCATGAATTCCCTCTCTCTGACACGCCACACCAATGATCCTCCCCTGCCACATTTGTAACCCTTCTGTGATCCAAAACTTCTTCAAAATAGAAGCAAAGAAAATAAATGAATACAATTAATAGGAAAATGATATAATAATGATGATTTAAAAAATAATGAATAAAATACAAAAAAAATTAAACTTTGAAATAATGAAAAAATATAAATAAATAAATAAAAATTTAACATGTCTTTCATTACTATAGGATCTGCTGTCTTGTATGTACAGTGACATTTGTTTCCATTTATTCACCCAGTCTAATTTTTTTCACTTTGTTGGAAGAAGCTTTAGTTTACAGAAAAGTCATGTACAGAATATAGGTGATTCCCAAATACCCAATGTCTTCTACCTTTTCATCTTTACCCTATTAATAACATTTTACATTTGGATGGTATATTTGTTATAATTGATATACAAATATTGAAACATTGCTACTAACCATGGTCAATGATTTACATTGTGGTTTACATTTCGGACCATATATTTTATAGATTTTGATGAAGTTTGACATTATTTGTGTCCATCCTTGCAAGATCATGTAGAACAATTCCATCATCCCCAAAATGTCCTGTGTTCCATCTATTCTATTCCTCTCTCCCTCTTCCCTTGGGACCCACGGTCCCAAAGTTGTAGTTTCAACCACATACCTGCAAATCCCCAGAGTTCACCTGCTCCCTCTCATAACCCTCCCCCCAATTCCATGGACAGTTTAACCCACCCTTCCCCCCCCTTACAGACCAGCGCCACCCAGCCCAATAGCATCACTGCACCACTGTCATGCCCATCCACTGCACAACTACACCCTTCCACCTTATCATAGATTTTGCCCATATGAGCATTAACTCAAAACCTTCTTCTCCCCTTCTGTCTCCTCTAAACCTGTCTTCCACACTTTAGCTCTGTGAGTCTGCTCAATTTGCTTAATTCATATCAGTGACATCATGTAATATTTGTCCTTCAGTGCCTGGCTTGCTTCACTCAACATAAGGTCTTCAACATTCATCCATGTTATCCCATGTTTTAATACTGCATTCCTTCTTACAGCTCACTAATATTCCATTGCATGTATGTACCACAATTTGTTTATCCATTCATCTGTTGCTGGATATTTGGGTTGTTTCCAACTTTTGGCAATAGTGAATAATGTCACTATGAACATTGGTGTGCATATATCTGTTCGTGTCCCTGCTTTCAATTCTTCTGTGTATATAGCCAGTAGTGGGATTGCTGGATCATATGGTAGTTCTATAGTTAGCTTCCTGAGGAACTGCCAAACTGTCCTCCACAATGGCTGCATCATTATACATTCCCACCAGCAGTGGATAAGTGTTCCTTATTCTCCACATCCTTTCCAACACTTGTAGTCCTCTGTTTTTTTAGTAGGTGCCAGTCTAATGGGTGTAAGATGATATCTTATTGTAGTTTTGATTTGCATTTCCCTAATAGCTAGTGATGTTGAGCATCTTTTCATGTGCTTTTTAGCCATTTGTATTTCTTCTTTGGAGAAGTGTCTATTCAAACTTCTTGTCTATTTTTTATTGTTCCTTTTTTAATTAAAAAAAATTTTTTGTTAGGACGGTAATTTATTAAGGAATGGTGAGAAGAGAAATGGGAGAAAATAACAGATCATTGGTCCCAGGTAGAGAGGAAGGGCTGAAGAGTGATAAAGAGGGCTGATTTACAGACTACAATTCCCCATTATAGGTTATAAATCCCCAGGTCTACTTGTGTGTTCAACATGGCGGTGGGTGGGGAAAGGTGAGAGCAGGGTTCAAGAGGCAAGAGAGAGGCTCTTGCTTATTTTTTAAATGGGTTGTTTGTCTTTTTATTTTCAAGATGTAGGATTTCTTTATATATGCTGGATATTAGACCCCTATCAGATATATGGTTACCTAATATTTTCTTCCATTGAGTAGGCTGCCTTTTCACTTTCTTGACAACTTCCTTTGAGGTGCAAAAGTTTTTAATTTTGAGGAGGTCCCATTTATCTATGTTTTCTTTCATTGTTCATGCTTTGGGTGTGAAGTTCATGAAACCATTTCCTAATACAAGATCCTGTAGATGCTTCCCTACATTATCTTCCAGGAGCTTTATGGTCTTGGCTTTTATATTTATAACTTTGATCCATCTTGAGTTAATTTTTGCATTCCTTTCTCATTCATTTTGATATGGATATCCAGTTCTCCAAGTTCTCCAGTTCTCCAAGCACCATTTGTTGAAGAGGCCATTCTCTTAGTGGGTTTGGTGGCCTTGTCAAATATCAGGTGACTATATATATGGGGATCTATATCAAAACTCTCAATTTGGTTCTATTGGTCAGTATGTCTATCCCTGTGCCAATACCATGCAATTTTTACCACTGTAGCTTTGTAGTATGTTTTAAAGTCAGGTATATGATTATTCCGATTTCATTTTTCTTTTTCAATATATCTTTGGCTATCTGAGGCCCCTTGCCCTTCCAAATAAATTTCATTGATAGCTTGTCCAATTCAGTAAAAAATGCTGTGGTTATTTTTATTGGGATTGCATTGAATCTGTAATCAGTTTGGGTAATATAGACATCTTAATGATGTTTAGTCTTCCTATATATGAACAGGGAATATTCTTCCATTTATTTAAGTCATTTTTAATTTCCTTTAACAGTGTTGTGTAATTTTCTGTATGTAAGTCATTTACATCCTTAGTCAAATTTATTCCTAGGTATTTGATTCTTTTTGTTGCTATTGTAAATGGGATTTCTTTTCTTGATTTCCTCCTCAGATTGCTCATTATTGGTTAACAAAAATGTTACTGATTTTTGCACATTGATCTTATAACCTGCCTTTTTACTGAACTCATTTATAAGCTCTAGAAGCTTTGTTGTAGATTTCTCAAATCTTTCTATGTATAGGATCATGTAGTCTGAAAATAGTGAAATTATTACTTCTTCTTTGCAATTTGGATGTCTTTTAAATCTTTTTCTTGCCTAAATGCTCAAGCAAGTACTTCTAATACACTGTTAAATAAGAGTGGTGAAAGTGGGCATCCTTGTCTTGTTCCTGGTATTAGAGGGAAAGCTTTTAAGATTTCACCACTGAATATGATCTTAGCTGTTGGTTTTTTATATATGCCCTTTATCAAGTTGAAGAAGTTTCCTTCTAGTCCTATCTTTTGCAGTGTTTTTATCAGGAAAAGGTGCTGTATATTGTTGAATGCTTTTTCTGCATCTATAAAGATGATCATGTGATATTTTTTTCTTTCGATCTGTTTATGTGGTGTATTACATTGATTGATTTTCTTATGTTGAACCATCCTTGCATACCGGAAATGAAATACACTTCGTCATGGTGTATAATTTGTTTGATGTGTTGTTGAATATGATTTGCAAGTATTTTGTCGAGGATTTTAGCATCTAGGTTCATTAGAGAGATTGGTCTATAGTTTTCCTTTCTTGTGGTGTCTTAGTTTGGCTTTTGTATTAGTGCGATGTTGGCATCATAGAATGAGTTAGGCAATGTTCCCTCCACTTCTATTTTTTTGGAAGAGTTTAAGGAGAATAGGTGTTAGTTCTTTCTTTATGGAATATTTGGTAGAATTCACTTGTGAAGCTGTCTGGTCTGGGCTCTTAGTTGGGAGGTTTTTGATGACTAATTCTATCTCTTTGCTCGAGATTGGTTTGTTGAGCTCATCAATTTCTTCTTTCATCAATGTAGGCTATTTTTGTGTTTCTAGGAATTTGTCCATTCCCTCTAAGTTATCTATCTTGTTGGCATAAATTTTTTCAAAGTATCTTCTTATGATACTCTTTATTTCTCTGGGGTCAGTGGTGATATCCCCTTCCTTGTTTCTTATTTTATGTATTTGTATCTTCTCTCTCTCTCTCTCTCTTTTTTTTTTTAGTCTAGCTAAGGCTTTGTCAATTTTATTAATCTTCTCAAACTGGCAGTTTTTGATTTTATTTATTTTTTCTAGGGTTTTCTTATTTTCAATTTCATTTAGCTCTGCTCTAATCCATTATTTCTTTCTTTCTACTTCCTTTTGGGTTAGTTTCTTGATCTTTTTCTAATTCCTCCAAGTATGCAGTTATGTCTGATTTTAGCTCTTTCTTCTTTTTTAATATAGACATTTATGGCTATGAATTTTCCCCTCAGTACAGCTTTTGCTGCATCCCATAGGTTTTGATACATCATGTTGTCGTTTTCATTTCTTTCAAGGTAGTTACTAATTTCTTTTGTGATTTCCTCCTAATCTGGTTTTCCAACCCTTACTGATTTCTAGCTTCATTCCATTGTGGTCAGAGAAGTTACTTTGTATAATTTCAATCTTTCTGAATTAATTGAAAGTTGTTTTGTGGCTGAGCATGTGGTCTATCCTAGAGAATGATCCATGTGCACTCAAGAAGAATGCATATCTCACTGTATTTGGGTATGTTTGTTCTGTATATGTCTATTAGTTCTAGATCTTCTAATGTATTTTTCAATGTCTTTATTTCTTTATTGATTCTCTGTCGAGATGTTCTGTTCTGTCTAATAGTGGTAATGGTGTATTAAAATCCCCCACTATAATTGTAGAGGCATCTATTTCTCCAATTAGTTTTTTCAGTGTTTGCGTCATGTATTTTGAGGCACCCTGGTGAGGTGCATAAATGTTTATGATTGTTCTTTCTTCTTGATAGATTATCCCTTTTATTAATATATAGTGTTCTTCTTTGTCTCTTACAATAGTTTTACATTTAAAGTCTATTTTGTCTGGTATTAGTATAGCTACTTCTGCCCTTTTTTGGTTATTGTTTTCTTGTAAAATTGTTTTCCAACCATTCACTTTCAGCCTCTTTGCATCCCTGGTTCTAAGATCGGTTTCTTGTAAAGAGCATATAGATGGGTCATATTTCATTATCTATTCTGCCAATCTGTCTCTTGACTGGTGAGTTTAATCCATTAACATTCAATGTTATCCCTGCCAAGGAATTACTTACATTAGCCATATTTGCTTTAGGTTTATGTATGTCGTATGCTGTTTTTATTTCTCTTTTTATCTTTTTGGTTCTTACACCCTCCTTCAACTCTCCTCTCTCTCCTGTTTTTTTCCTTTCAACCTGTAGAACTCCCTTTCATATTTCTTGGAGGACAGGTATCTTATTGTCATACTCTCTTAATTTCTGCTTATCTGTGAATATTTTGAACTCTTCCTCATTCTTGAATGCCAGCTTTGCTGGATAGAGAATTCTTGGCTGGAAGTGTTTTTGTTTTTTTTTAGCACCTTAACTATGTCATACCACTGCCTTCTTGCCTTCATGGTTTCAGATGATAAATCAGTACTTAATCTTATTGACCTTCCCTTGTATATGATGGAGAGAAACAGAAAAGAAAGGAGACAGAGAGAAGTGAAAACAAGAAAAATTGAAGACCAAACAAAAAAAGCTGGAATGATGAACAACAACAGAAAACAGAAGATAGAAAAATGAAGGA
>JAQZBX010079183.1:0-14014 GCA_029593785.1 Cabassous unicinctus | reverse complement strand
CAGCATGCTGCCCAGGTTTTCCCAGAGATGCTTTTCTTTCTCATTGCCATCGATACTTCTAGGCCATTGGAGGCTGTATTAGTCAGCCAAAGGGGTGCTGATGCAAAATACCAGAAATCTGTTGGCGTTTATAAAGGGTATTTATTTGGGGTAGAAGCTTACAGTTACCAGGCCATAAAGCATAAGTTCCTTCCCTCACCAAAGTCTGTTGCCACGTGCTGGAGCAAGATGGCTGCTGACGTCCACCAAGAGTTCAGGCTTCCTGGGTTCCTCTCTTCCTGGGGCTTGTTTCTCTCCAGGCTCAGCTGCCCTGCTGTCTCCACAAGGCCAGCTGTAGCCTATCAGGCAACCTGCTCTGACTTTCTCCTGGTGGTTCGATTCTCTCCAGGCATAGCTGCTCTGCTCCTCTGTATGCTTAATTCCCGGGGCTCCAGCATTAAAATTCCCTTCTCTGTGGTGTGGTTTCTCTATGAGTCCACACCCACCAAGGGGGCAGGGATTCAATGTCCTCCTGACTGGCCCAATCAAGTAAAAGTGAAACTTCGGAATCCAAAATAATCTAATATGCCCAGAGGGAAAGACCAGTTCACAAACATAATCCAATATCTATTTTTGGAATTCATAAATAATGTCAAACTGCTACAGAGGCCCAGCTCTGGAAGCTCAGACAGAAAATACAACTGGTTGCCTTTTTTCATGCCATCCCTTCTGGCCTCAATAAGAGTTGGAAGAGGGCTGTAATTAAGCTGGTGGTAGGGGCATCACTTAGAAAATGCCTTCATAGCCTAAGGAGAGGATAAACAGTTAACAGAAACTGCAGAACAGAAGCAATTCATCAAGTGGATTTTTCAGAAACCAAACACTAAGGTGAAGAGAACATTTGTAGGCCTGCTAATAACTCAATCTCTTCAATTCGACACTTTTAGAAGGCAGGAGCCGTTTTCCTTCCTGCTAGTGTCTCTTCAGTTAACACAGCCCCTGACAAATAGACAATATATCCTTTGAGCTAACAGTGGAATTGCAATGCATGTATTTTCAACTAACATTATTTCAACCATATGAATTCTTGAGTAGAAAAGTATGAGAAGGGGAAGGAAAGAAGAAACAAAAATCACTCTTTGCCCTTTCCCTCTTCAATCTAGAGCAACTGCTAAGGGGAAAGTGAAGCCTTAGTGCAGAAATGGAAAGAGAGAATTTGATGCAGATCAAGATGGTGGTGTGAGATGTTTCAGGGCTCCATCCTTCCAGTAGAAGCTTTGAACAACCAGCAAGAACTGACAGAAACATCTTTTTTAAAGTTCCAATAACAGTTAAAGGACTACAGTAACAGGGCAGGGCTGAATCAAGAAAAAGTCTTCTTTAAAGCCACAGGATTTCCTGGCGCCCTCTCCCGTGCCCTCACCAGTTTGGCATAGAGCTGGCTCATGCTCCCAATGCAGATCCCTGGTCATAGTTCCAGAGGGAGCAGAGTAACCCTTGTGCACTTACAGGGAGCATGTATGTCTGGTCTGACCTGTCTGGTGTGGCCTGAGAAACATGCCATTCCAGAATGTGCCCTGCATATAGAAGGTGGCTCACCAAACTCTCCTTCTGGACACTGTAGAACAGCAGTCAAGTCATGTTGCCTGGGGCAAGGGATTGCTGACTCTAGGACATACAGTGCCCAAGACTATGAGAAAACTGTTTCCTAGGGAAGAGGGGGCACTCATACCTGTGTAAAAGGGAGAATTCCTAGGGCTACATGTGCATGCCCAAGACAAGACATGCAGAAAAAACCAGGAAGGCCCCTATGCGTTGGTCTGGAGCTATTTTATCAACTCATTGTTTGGGTGAGCCTGAAGGAGAGCATTTGCACAGGTTAATCTGTAATAACTGAGAAAGGTGTTTTCTTTTTATTACTCTTCACTTGTTGTTGTTAACTCCTGACATTCAAGGAAAGCTCTGTCATAACACTAGCTGGATACAAGTGTAAGGAACAAATGCCTTGGAGTCTAAATTCCAGCAAGAAGACATTAGAATATAAAAATATCCAGGTTTCAACAAAAGATTACAAACAATGCCAAAAAAAAAAAAAAAAGATACAGAGAGTATTCTGGAAGCCACAAGAGAGAAGCAACATGTTTCCTACAAGGGAGCCTCAGTAAAACTGATTGCTGATTTCTCATCAGAAGCTAGGGGAGAAAGAAGGAAGTAGGGAGACATTTAAAGTACTGAAAGCAAAAATTGCCAACAAAGAATTCTAAACCCAACAAAACTCTCTTTCAAAACTGAGGGAGGGATTAAGACATTCCCAGATAAATGAAAGCTGAGGGGCTTCATCACCACTAGACCAACCCTAAAAGAAATGCTAAAGGGAGTTTTGCAAGTTGAAAGGAAGGAAACGAGACAATTTACTGAAGCCACATGAAGAAATAAAGATCTCTGGTAAAGATAATGGCATAGGACATATAAATACCAATACTATTGTATGTTTGATTTGTAACTCCACTTTTTACATCCCACAGGATCTAAAAGTCAAATGCATAAAACGAAAAGATAATTCAATGGTTTTGGATTTATAATGTACAAATATGTAATTTGTGACAAGAACTATATAAAGGTAAGGGGATAGAGGGATATAGGAACGTAGTTTGCGTTTGCTATTGAAGTTAAGTTGGTAACAAAGCAAATTAAAATTTATAGATTTAAGATGTTAAATTTAAGCCCCATGGTAACCACATGTACAAATTCAGAGACAGAAAGTAGAATATGGACTACCAGGGTGGGGTGCAAAGGCAATGGGGAATTACTGCAAAATGAGTGTAGGGTTTGTGTTGGGAGTGAAGGGAAAGCTCTAGTAATGGATGGTGATGAGGGTACTGCAACATTGGGAATGTGATTAATGCCACTGAATGATATGCTTGGGAATGGTTGGGATGGGAAGATTTGTATTATATATATATACACATTCCCACAATGAAAATATTAAAAAAAGAAAGAGAAACTAAAGAGATCATGACAGTTAAGTGCAATATGTGATGCTGGATGGGATCTTAAAATGGAGTAAAAAAAGCCCAAAAGAACATATCTTGGACATAAAAAATCGGAATACAGAAGGTAAGCGTTACATCAATGTTAAATTTCTTGAACTTGGTAACTGCACGTAAGGTGTTTGCATAAGTGAGTCTTGTTCATAGGAAATGTGCATGGAAGTATCCAGTTTTCAAAGATTCTAATGTCTGCAACCTACTCTCAAATGTTCAGAAAATAGATAAATGGATAATATCTGGATAACATGGATTAAAAGGATTTTGAAGGAAATTTTTGACCATGCCCAGCATTGCGAACGATGGAAGTCTACTAGGCCAAAACATTTTAAGCTAACCTAAGAGAGTCGTTGTGTGATTAAATGAAATAATGAAGGTGAAAACATACTCTACTTCATGTGAAGTCCTACAGAAACATCAGCTATTTTTATTGTTAGGTGCTTCTGTCTCTCTCAGCAGGATACACAAAAATATGACAAATTACCATTTCATTTGCAAAGTGTTTTAGGTTAGTCTTTTAAGTCCAATGGTTTAAAACCCTAAAGTAATAAAAGATAAGTGATAAAATATTCATATTCATTGGTACTGCTATATATCCTGATCTTAATTATAGACTACAGATTTTCATCTAATTGCTAACAGTAAGTCGGCTCTTGAATAATTAGGAGGAGGAGGGAATGCAACTTATCATCATTGGAATGGTCTCAGAGCACAAAAACACTTTTGTTTTTGAAATGTCACTATGACATTTCAAAAAGAAATACAAAAGTGAAAGAAAGACCTAAAAAACCGAATGCAAATATTAATTCAACATTAAAATCTAGTAGCAAAGGACCCAGATGGTCACCAGATAAAAATCAGATGCTCTAACTCAGTGGTTCTCAAAGTCTGACTGCCCATTACAATCAACTGGAGAGTTTTTAATCTCATCCTGAGGTCTGAGCCCCACCAGGGGTTCTATGCAGTTGGTTTAGGGTGGGACCCAGGTCAGCCTTAGTTTTTAAATCTCCCCAGGTGAATTTGATGGCAGCCAGGATTGAGAACCATTGTTTTAATGCAGAGATTCTCAACTATGGCCCCAGGACCAGCAGCAGCAGCAGCATCTGAGGACTTGTTAGAAATGAAAAATTTTAGAACCCCGCCCCCCTCCAGGATCCAGAGGGTCCATTGAAAGATCTCACAATGAGATAATTTTTTCTCGTGGATAACCTAAGATCTGGGAGATGGTGTTAATTTAAAAGATGGCTCTGCTACCTTCAGGTTGGAAGTCTCAGCAATAGACGGGATCTTAAGGTTATTTAATTAATGATTTAATTGCCACTATGTCATCCCCCAAATAAGCTCATCTGTAATATGCTTCAATACCTCTCAGTGACAATGAGCACTCTATCGCAGGAGTCAGTCCTTCCCATCTTCAGATGCTTACTAGGTACAGGATCTGTACTGTGTTTTTTATACAGAGGACCTTTATGCTTGACAATGACCTCTGAGGTCGCTATTATAATCTGCATTTGACCCTTGCAGAAACTGAGGCTTTAGAGAGGTCTCACAATTCACAATTTCAAATTGTTATGAATTTCTGTGGCCATAAAGAAATGGCAACTTATAAGCTGTTGTTAAGAAAACCAAATTGTCCCTTTATATTCTCTTATCTCCCAAATAAACACCATTTGATCCCCACAGTCAGATTCCTGATCCCTGTTCATCATCCCTGCTGGGTCCTACTGACCCCACATAAAACAACAAGACTATTAATAGATTATCTATGCATTCAACCCCTCCTTTAGAACAGAGCTTTTGCACGCCTTGGTGCATGTAAAAAAAGGGTAACTTTTATGAGGCACAAAGTAGGGAGGATTTAGGGGAATCTACATAAGGCTTGCTAAAAAATAAACACATGTTCTTCACAAATATAGCAAAAGTTTTAGAGAAGAGATTGAAAATTCAATTTGTATCATACTTCAAAACCCAACATTCTTAAAAAACTTTAATGAAAACTTGGGCTTGCATGCATGAACAAATTTTTTTCATCTCAGCTTATGTTCATGAAATGGCTATAAACAATTGGTGGACAAGCCTTTTTAAGAGTGATTCTTTCAAATTCTTGATATAGAACAGAAATGAAAAGCTTTGTAGATGATAAAAGAATAGATGATAAAACGATCAAATGTATCTTTTACAATTCGGAAATTTACAACGGCTGAATTTATAGCTAAAGAATTCAATCACTTCCCCTTCATTGAAACATGTAATATTAAAATGTCTTGTGCTGATGTGAATGGATTGTGAATTCCAGTGAAGCTTTTTTCCTCACAAGTATTTTAAATAACGACGATGGTTTAATTTGCTGAATGCGCATGCATTGTTAGAGCGCTCACCATGCACTTAGCTAGGACACTACTAAAATAGTACCTTAGTTACAGACAGACAGAAGTATCACCAGTTGGACCTGGACCTGGACCTGCATTGGGGAGCCACTTAAGAGTTTTAAGCAAAGGAACTGAGAAGATAAAGAACAAGGCAATCTAATTTACATTTTTAAAAGAAACTACTCTAGCAGCCCTATGGAGCAACAGCTATATATAATCATCCAGAATTCAGCATTGAGATATTAAATGAGTTGAGGTGGGAGATGATGTTGGCTTGGACTACAAAGGTGGTGGTGGTGGAGATGGACAGAAGTGAAAGGGGGCAAATGATATGTCAGAAGTCAGTGCAACAGAACTTGGTGATGAATTGGCTTTCAACTCTACCCCTCCACCAAAAAGAAATGCCTTGACTCAGAATGCAGTGTTTACTTACACAATCTGGTTCACTTCTGTGGCTTCAGACATGGAAATATCAAATAGGCTTCAGTTCATTTTCTTCTCGATCATTTATACGTATTGTGGAGTCAAGGGCAAATTCTCCAGTGCACAGGGCCAATTGCTGTGAAATTTTTACAAAGATAACTCTATATACATATGACCCTATTCATTCTTAGACCTTCTATTGATGATTTAAATGACTAACAGTAGAAATGGAGTTGAAGTCAATATCCTACTGAAATAGCATTATAGACTTGTAGAAAGATGCTATTTTCCTTATAAGAAGCAAATTAAATAAACCAAGGTTAGATTCCACCTTGCCCAGAACTAAATTTGTACCTCTTAGATAGAGAGCCACTTCTAAGAATTCCTCTCTTTGTTCTCCCTTGCTAGCCTCAAAAGCAAATTTCCTGCAGCCAACTCAGGACGATAAAATGCGTTTTTAGAGAAGATTGTCTAAACGGGAAGTTGGGCTTCCTTTCAGCATCTAATACTTTCTCAAATTCTGAATCTCTTGGATCAGTCATTTCTTGCCTACTGAGTCACATTTGAGGAAAAGTCACTAAGGACCAGAGAGCAGGAGTCCCTGTTTAGCATAATTGCTGCATATGCTTTCCCTGTCAATAAAATTGAGTGGTTTCCAGGGGCACTGACACCTGACATAATGCTTAAGTGATGGTGCAGTAATAGCACCATGGTAAGTTGGCATAGTCACTGATATGGCATCTTTTTTTAAAAAAAGTTAAAACCATTGGTTTTAGAGGAAGAGGAAAATTTTATTTACAAGACACCAGCAGATGGTGGAGCCATCGAGGTCACCAGTAAATTCCCAAATCTCTCAGGCCAGCCAGAGGCCTCTGAATGGTTCCCAGGAGCTAATTTAAAACTGTGCTGCCTGTGCCATAAAAATTCTGCCTTCCCTTTATTTTTTCTATTTCTGATGGGCTTTCTATCCAAAGACAGAAACACTGTAGGTGGCTAATGAATGTGGACCCCTGGGCTGCTTGCTTGTGGACCTCCTCTTCTGCCACTTTCCATTGTTCTTAGCAGAGTTCATCTCTCTAGAACCACAATAAAACATTTCAGTGTAACTGTTTCAATTTTCCTTATTTTCCATGCTCTGTGAATCAAGCTTTTTACTGACTTCCAAATTCAGAGAATTGAAGTTTGGGGTGTTTATAAAATTGGGAAGTTCATGAACATTCGTCTTGGCTAATTTCACATCATTATAGGATTTTACAGGACACTGCAATTTTCTTCTCATTATATTTGCTTCACCAAATGTCTGAGGTTTTTATACCTTCAATGCCAACACATACCTAGTTTTGTGTGTTTAAGTTTTGGGCTTGTGCTTTTTTTTTTTAACATGTGCTTTCATGAATATTGTGATGTACAATAAGGCCTAATTTTGTGTGTGTGTGTTTGATTTATGCTTGATTTACAAAAAAACAACAACAAAAAACCATAAACAAATAATAGTACAGATAGTAAGTAAATATGGTAAAAAAAAAACAAACTCCAAAATGTGGAAGAATGGTTGGTTGTATGGAAAGCACAGAAGTATCAGGGTAGTGAAGAGAAAGGACCTACTTCTGCCAGGGTGAGTCAGGGAGGGCTTCCTGGTAGAGGTGACACCTGATCTGAGTTTCAAAGGCTGACTGAGCATTGATAGGGCAGAAGGACACAGTCTGTTGGATAAGACAGGACACTAGGAGCTAAGAACAGCACATTTAAGTTTGCAGGTATAGAGAAGGGAATTTGACAGAATTTGGAGAGTCAACTGACTTTTCATTCATAAGAACAAAGGCATTTCAGTGATTAGACGGGGAATTTGAGGCCAGTAGTAGAGGTTGGAAACCATTCATCTGTAATAGCACAACATCCTATAGTTGGATAACATTCCCAGCTCACTGATCAGCTTGGTGTGGACCCAAGAAAGCATTTGGAGTGAGGTATGAGTTAGGCTGGTGTTAAGGGTGGGTTACTGCATCTGACAGACCTCTAGAAGTTAATGTCTGCTGCTAAGGTTTCCACTACAGATGCAAGCAAAAGACACACTTTCTGTCTGTCTTGTTATGGCAGCCAGGATTGAATGGGGGAATACAGGAAATTCTAAAAACATGGGGAAGGGGAAATAATCCTTGCAATTCAGAAATAAACTTAAAAACAGCAAAAAAAAACCCAAAAAAACGGGGGGGGTTGTTAGGTTGGGGTTTCTTTCTCAGAAAAAAAAAATATATTATATATAATTTATATATATAAATATGAATAAATATAAATATACATTATACATAATTTTAAACTCTATGGGTATAGATCTTCTGATTACAAAGTGTGACCTACAAATGGCTCAGGACCATGGGGAAGTGATCCAGGGAGTCAGAGGGCTAGGTAGCTGAAGACCCCTCCTCCCTCTATAATCATCTATTGTATATTTTGGGTTTCCAAGTAGGATTCATTTGATTTAGGTTTCTAAACAAGTTTGAAAACTTCGGTTTTCAACAAGAACCTCACTTTTATCAAACTCAAGAAAAAATAAATACAGTCTCAAACTCTTTGCATTTGTTTGGAAGAAAAAAAAATTTGAAGGGAAGCATTTCTCCACATGATTTCTTGACCTCTTTTTTTCCATAAGCTGCCAGCCACAAAGGACAGTAAATGTGACAATAGAGATGTGCCATCAGGCCATCCTCGGGCTTACCTTCACTCCATATTCCAGCCTTTGGGATACTCATAGCTCCCTCTTGATGCAAGCATCCTCTTTCCCTGTGGCCTGTGAGTGTTCTAACAATTCTAACAAGCCCTGGGGCGGGATGTCCAAAATCCAAAAGCTGATCCACTGCACTGTCCTATAAAGGTGATACTGTTTCTTTCATTATAACTTGGATTTACATTTTTAAAAGAGGTTTAACTTAGCTCCTCAAGAAGTACATTAAATATCCATATCAGCCCCATCAATTGGGCGAAGGAATACATGATGCCAGAGATCTGAAGCTATTTCCAGTTAAAAAAAAACAAACCAACTCAAACCTGAAAACCCCAGAGAACCCAGCTTTGCTGCAGCAAAGGGTTTTGCACAACGTGCAACCCTGTCACTCACAAACACAGTAATCGCTGGAGATTACTAGTCATTTTCATTATAGGTAATTTCAGGGTGCCTTGTTTTGCCTTGTCACTCATGTTCCTGGGACTATGCCAGATGATGACACAGGAGTAAATAAGGAAGCCAACTAGAGCCCAGGCCCAGAGGATAACTCTAAGCTTATCTGAATATGCCAGGGCAGACAGCTTCCAACCAAGTAATGATAAGGGAGAGGAAAGGCAGGGCTCTGGTCCAGTCCAGACCAGCTATACCTATCAGAGATGCTCAGCTCCCTCCTCTTGATTCAGCTTTCTGATCCACTGTGTGGAGTTACTTGCCCAGCTTGGGGGGGTGGGGTGGGCAATACCTTTGAAAGATCTTGCCCTAGTCTCACCTATCCGCAACACCCAATGTCATTGTGACAGTTTGAATTTGGTGAATCCCACGAAAAAGATTATGTTCTTGAACTAATCCATTCCTGTGGGTGTGGGGCCCTTTGGATTGGACTATATCTGTGCAGTGTGACTCAAGTTGGGTCTCCGCCTTCTTGCTGGGCCTTATAAAAATGGAGATACAGGGAAAGTAAGATGCCATTTTTGATCCTGCCATGTGAGAGAGGACTCAAGGGTCGCTAGCAGTGACCAAAAGGCAAGGCCCACAGAGCAGCTCAAGGCTGAAGAGACAAGCCATATGCCTGAAAGTCCACAGCTGAACTCAAGAAGAAAGCAGAGCAGCCAAGACTGAGAGAGGAGGCCCAGAAAGAGACAAGCCCTATGGCTGAGACAAGCCACAGCTGAGCTCTGGGAGACAGTAGATTCTGAAGGGGAAGGCAGAGATTTTGGCAGAGATTGATGGCCATCTTGCTTTGCCATGTGGCAGGACCCCAGGATCACCAGTAGCTGACTTTGGTGAGAAAGCATCTCTGCTGATGCCTTGATTTGGACATTCCACAGCCTTGGAACCATAAGCTTTTACCCTAAATAAAATCCCAAAGTCAACCCATTTCTGGTACTTTGCATTGGCAGCCCCATGGCCAACTAAGACAGTCATACTTTATGCGCCACTAATGCTGAACAATACTTAACCCCTCAAATGCACCACTCTCTGCCAATGACCTTTCCTCCTTCCTTACCTACTAAACTTACTTATGTTGGCATCAGCTCTCTATTTACAGCTGCCTTTTCTGGACATGGCATTTCTCTGATCTTGACTGCCAGAGACAGGTATGTCCCTCTCATTCATCCCCACAGCCCCGCGCCTGCATCTCTTGTGCTGTTTTGTGGTTGACCTATTTCATTTACTCACCCAACCCAGCCTTGTGAGTGGCTCCTATGTGCCAGGCACAACTGTACCCATGAGAACTCTTTACCCACACAAAGCTTATGTTTCAGTAGAAGAGAGGCAAATGAAGGCTATGCTTGCAGAAAAACATAAGGGCAGCATGTGGAGATACAGCATGGCTAGGGGTTGCTATTTTGGATAAGGTGTCCCTGAGGAGGTGACACCTGAAATGAGAATGAATGATGAGAAGGTATTATCCATGCAAAGATCTCTGGTAAGGCATGCAAGGCAGCAAGTGTACAGCAAGCACTCAGCAAGTGCAAAGACGCTGAGGCAGGTGGCAAATTTCACCAGAATTGCAAGTTGTCTAGTACATGAGTGAGCAGGAGAGTGGAAGGAAATGAGATGAGAATGCAGGGCAGGAACCAGACCACATGGCAGTGGGGAGGCCATGGGTAAGAGAACAGTCTCTATTCTTATGTTAAGGGGAAGCTAATGGAGCCTTATAATCAAGGCTGTGATGTGACCTGGGCTACCTCTGACTCCCCATCTAGAATAAGATTTCTCAAAGGCACTATGCCTGGAACCCAGAAGGCACTTAACAAACATCCTGCTGAGTCAATGAACCAACCATCCATGCTGGGGCAGTCTCCACTTCTGGGTCTTCGATTCTCCTAATGGCTCACTCTCTGCAGTGTTACACATTCAGTGCTGTCTTTGCTCTCATGTATGACTATGATATCTCACTTCTCTCCCAAAATCAACTCTTTCTAAATGGATATGTCTGTGAAAAGCATCAACTGCCAAGTCATTCTACAATTTTTATATGCTCTAAAACAGCAAGAACAAAAAGAGTCAGTGGACCTCCTGCTCTTTCTGTACTGATGAGCTACATGATAACTAAGGAACTGAACAGGCTCAAAAGAATCGTTCAAGACTTTGGCAGTTAACGACTTTCTTAAAATGAGCATTTCTGTCATAATGACATTTGACTGAGCCTCAAGAGCAGGCATTCCTCTCATAAGCCCTCTGCTTCTAACTTTTGGGTTCTCCAAGTATGGGGCCTGCAGGCTTTATTGAGTCCTCCTTCCCAAGTGGCCCAAGCCTTCTTTCTAGGGTCAGGAAAGGGGAGAATCAGACAATGTGACATTTGACTCCACCTTTTACCACTTGGGTAGCCTTGGGAAAGTTACTTAACCTCTCTAGGGTAAATTTTCCCATTTGTAGGACTAAAAAAATAAATAACACCTCTCTCATACTTTGTGTGTATGCATATGTATTATATGAAATTATATTTATGGAGTGTTTAGACTTGATATCATTTATTGATATATTGTTAGCATGGGGGAGTATAGCATGTGCCAGAGCCCCAACCTGGTGGTCCCCTGGGCTGAGCTCAACACAAAGGTCTATTTTGTTACGACAACACTTCTCTCCACCACCACCCCCTCGTTCTTTCTCTTTCTATCTCCCTCTTTCCTTCTCCCTCCACGTTTCTTTCCTTCCCTGGCCTCCTTTCTTGAATGCCAATAGGGTCAAGTATCCTTTCAATTAATAACAGGCCCTAGTTCAGTATTTGTTCTTTTCCTGGCCTCTATGGAACTCCAAGTGGTAATTAAGAGTCTACATCCCTGGAGTAGAATTCCAGCTCTACTTCTAATTTCTAGTGTGGCCTTGAACAAGTTACTTGATCTGAACTGTAGTTTTCTCTTTGTAAAATGGGGAAAATAATACCTATTTCAGCATAGTTTAGGGATTAGCAATAAATAGAGATCTCACAATAATGCATATTAAGCATATAACTATAATTAAAACTGTTAAATAAAGGTATCCAAATGGAATTTGTTCCTGGGCTTCCAGGGGTAGGAAGAGCTATGGATGCTGTTTCCTTAGCAGTGGTTTGAGTTGACCCTGAGCCATCCCTCCACCCACTTGTCTGGTCCCTGGGAAGTAAGGGAGCATATTTTACAAAAACTGGTACAAAAGGACTTTTCTAAACAACTGTCACAGTGTCTCTTCTTTCCTGAAGGTAAGCCAGAGAAAGTCTCTGCTGTGAGTCTTTGTAATGCAGAATTAGAAGGAGAAACCAATCACAGCTCAGCATGCATTTCCAGATTTTTAAAATCCCATTTCAATGACTACCTATTGCCAAGGCTACCTAGTGAATGAAACTGGAATGGTAAACAAAACGCTCTGTAGGTCTGTGTCCTCCAGAATGCTCAGAATTATCTTAAACCAATTAGACTTGAGGGGAGGAGATATTTGCATAGGCTCTCTTATATGTAATAAAGAATAGAAAACTGAAGCAATCATTTGGGTATCTCAAACCAAACAATGGATTCCAACCTGGGTCAATTTCAATTATCTCAACTTTTAGGACTTGAATTATTCTCACTGTAATTGAGAGTCAAGAATTAATAATTTTGATTACTGAATCATTATATAGATGCCTTTTACTTCCAGTATATTATAAAATAGCCAAAGGGTAATATCTGAAATTACTGAAACTGACTAGAGTGACCTCACCCTTTGTATATGGTCAATTCCAACTAAAAACCTGCCATTGTGATGATTATTACAGATGGATGTTACCATTGTATACAGTCACTTCTACCTGCTATTATGATGATTATTCTAGATGGGTCTTACTTTTGTATATAGCCATTTCTATCGAAATGGTAAACACTCCACCCTCCTATGTTTGAAATCCAAAAGAAAAACCCTGTAACCCCCATCCCTAGATGCCTTGATCTCTGATGATTGTCTTGTAATTTTAATAACCCTGTGACTCACCCCATTTTGTACCCACCCCCCATGCTGTTAACCTCTTAATGTTTATTAATGAAGGAACCTGAGCCAACCCCACCCTAATTATCATTAGCATAAACTTCTAAGCCTGGATATTACAAAACTATGAGATTATTGCAGTTCTGGGAGGCAGTTTTGGGGTCACTAGGCCATTGAACTCCTTTGCTATGCACAAGCAACTAAGCTGTTTCTAAAAGGCTAAGACCCCTGTGTCTCAGGAAAAAGGTCTGTAAAGTGCACCAGGTGGAAAGAACCCACTTTTGATCATTATTAATTGGCTACCCAGATGGGACCATGGACACAGGGGTCCCTGCAGAATAAGGAGTCTGACTGCTCAAGACTCAGACTCCTTAGAGTCTCAGAGAGAGAGGTGAGCACAGTGGCTGTAGATCATCTTGGTCTAAAAGCTTGGCAATGGGGCTTTTCCTACCTTGCTGGCACTCCAGGCCCTAAGGAGCTTTAAAGTTTCAAAGAGAAACAATTCCAGCCCCAAGTCTGGACATCTGACTGGGTGAGTGGGCCACAAAGGTAGAAGTGGATTGGGAAGTTAGTTTGGCAGTTCAAGTCCCCTTGGACCTAGGTTTTTTGAGGCCCTGTTTCCCATTTCCAGAAGGATTCCCCTTGCTCTGATCCCTGTACCTTTTCATGGTTTTTTGGATACCATTCTGTTTGGAGTTCAAGTCCCTACCTTGAGTCTGTCTGTTGAGGATACTCCTGAAAAATAAGTACTCCAGCAATAAATTGGTATTTAATGAAATATAGTAAGTGTTAAGTGTCTGTTTAAACTGCTAAATTAGTGTTTTACTGCATGTCTATTAACCCAATTGGTTACTGAAATTCTTTTAAAAATGGGGCATTGTAATTCTACTAACATTCCTAACTGTAGCCCTTTAGGTTGTATTTTGAAAAACAAAAAATTTTAATCACAAGCCCGTGAAAAAGGAGGAAAAATTTTTTTTTTTTTCTGTAGCAAAGCTTGACCTAAATATAATTTAGAACCAGAAGGAAAA
>JAQZBX010079182.1:0-14009 GCA_029593785.1 Cabassous unicinctus | reverse complement strand
GCGGCTCCTCTGCACTCTGACTTAAAGCTGCGTTTTACAGGATGCTGTGAATGTTGTTGAAGGCACGAGGGGCGGAAACCCGCTGCTATGGTCTTGGTCGCAGGGAAGTTGAAAGTGAATAAGAACCAAACCCATTGAACTGGAAGTTGATCGATTACCAGACACTCCTAACCAGCAGCAGACTGCTGTGGGAAATTAACCAGGAAAGCTGCTATTGCGACATCCCCTCGGGAGGGCGAATCTATTTGTTGGATCTTCCCTGAATTGTGTGTGTTTTTACTGTGGTTTGTCATCTTTCTATCTGTTTGAATCTGAAACGAATTCTTACGGCCACCTATCCTTTTGTTTCCCATCAAAATTTTGAATCAGGTCTGTTACCTTTTTAACAACTAGATTTTCCAGGCCCTTTCACTTTTGTCTGTAACTATGTCAACAACCAAACCCACGATACACATTTAAACCTGGACTGATTGCTCATCTTAATATGACAGGATAGATGAGAATTTAAATGTCAGGCGCTCAGGAAATCTTAAGATATGATATGAATTTAGAGCTCTGAAATAGCAGCAGTCGGGCTGGACTGTGCTCTCATGCTTAAATACCGTGAGCGTGTGTGGGGCTCTTGACTGCTCCCAACCCCGTGGCTTTTATTGGTAAAACTTAGTAAAAGCTAAATAATGATGCTCTCCTGGTTCTAAACGTGAAAACAATCATGGATCCTAATCACAAAGGAGGCACTCTGTTCCCCGAGGCTGAGCACCTCAGAACTCCGTATCCCATGAATATGTCTGCCGCAAATCAGAATCAGAACTCAGGGGCCCCAGAGCCCACAGCCCTGCACCTGCTGGTCAGCGAGTGCACAGGTGGGCTTCCTGTGTCCTGGACCAAAGGCTGCCCCGGAGCACACGTGTGTGGATGTGGAGCTCTGCATCCACATCTCTGGCTTGATTCCACCAGGTATGCCTGCTGGCTAAAAGGAATCCTGCCAAGCCGTGGATTAAAACACTTAGCTTCCTCTTTGGGGCTCCCTAACCCAATCTAAAGGCTTCATTTTATATATATATAGTATATATATGCACATATGTATATATTAGTATATATTAATATGTATATAATATGTGTATATTAGCTGCCATCATAAACAAAACTGAAACTGCCTTTAAAAGTTGACTGTGATGTTTTATATGACTACAGCCACAGATATTTGTAGAAATGTCACTCTTCTGCAACACAACATTTTGGCTTCTAGTTTCATTTCACAGATGTTTACGAATGGTTCGTGGGTGCCAGGAGCCTGCAAGCAAGTCCAGTAATGGCTGCTGCCAAGGGCTTTTCACAAATGTATTTTTTTCCTGATTCCTAAATTGCTATTTTAAAAAGCCAAATGAGCAAAACACAAAAAGTCATCATTTTATTGTTTGCTTCTCCCAAATAACTAAATATAGAAATACCGATATGAACTCTACAAACCTTCTTTTAAAAAAACAAAGCCAAATATTTAAAAAAATTAAAAATACAAGTGTGGGGAGAAGAGGAAGCAAAGAGAAGAGGGACTGTCCAGTGGGCTCAGACTCGATCTCTTTGTCTGCAATGGGTTTATCCTTCATGCTCCCAGTGAATGTAGTTTCCTCACCCCAGGCTTACTTAATGGTCAGTAGCTCTCTCCTCACCAATCAGTTGCTTCATTAAAAAACCAATAAAAACCACACACAGAAAAGCTGCAAACCCCCCAACCCTCCAAACAGCCCTGGATGGGGGTACTTAGCTCAACCGCCCACCCTCAGCCCACCAGCCTGTGCACACGTGGGCTGTGACATCTGCTGGACTGAACCCACCACCGCAGGGCAGAAGTCAACCTTACCTTGCTTGAGAAGTCTTTATTCCTAACGCAAGCAGGTACAGAGGGCTTGTCTTCAAAGCACTTTGCCTTAGGTAGAGGAATCAAAAATAAATAAATAAGCTCCAAACCCCAAAACGGACCACCCCACCACTTTAGGAACTGCTAATCCCAGGACACCTCTGCGTTTGGGCAGTGGGCTGGCCACCTGCATTTGAGGGTCGCTGGGGAGCGCCTGCGGTCGTTCCGGTGGCTTATAGCTGGTCACAGCTCGGAAACAAGGCAGCCTCGGGCACAGACACTTCCAAAGCCCACCTGCAAGTACTGATCACCTGGGAGCTGGTTACAAAAGATGCGCGTGAGCGCGCGGGGTCGGGGGCTGCCCAGAGGCCTCGCTGCGCAAAAGGAAGCATCCTTGGTCACAGAAGGTATGTACGAAGCTCTCTGGACCAGATCACAATAAACCCAAACACTCAGACGGGTTGCGTAATTGAAGCTAATTAAACATATATGTGAACGGTATACTGGGCTGCAAGGCTGCATTAAAAGGTAAACCCTCAGGCAGAGCCTGCCATTTAGCGCGCCTCTCTTCCCGCAGGCTGGCTGTCGTCTGGTCCCAAGTGGACAGGGCGGGGAGACGCTCTGGGGACGTCCTGGCGGCCCGGGCCGCGAGCTCCGCCGCAGCCCCCTCCCCGCCCTGGGCAAGCGAGCGTGGGCCCACCCAGCGCCACGCGTGGAAGCGCCTCCGACCCTCGGCCCCGGTCCTCCACCCCCAGAACCGCTGAAGCACTCATTCGCCCCCACAGAAAATTCCCGAAAGAAAAGGGGCGGGCAGCCGAAATGAAGGACAGGCCCAGCCCTCCTCCCTGGGGTCGGCCCCCCGAGGCCACTATGCCTGGGAGCACGGCGCGCGCTCGGCGTTAAGACCCAGCCCCGCTCTGGGACCCCGCGTGGCGTTTCTGGGGCGCACTGCCCGGGAGGGGGCCGGCCCGCGCCCCCCGAGGTCAGGACGCCCACCAGCGGCCCCGAATTTGGGCGCCCCGACGGGAAGGGCAGCATCCCAGCGCCTCGGGGGAACCCGGGGAGGGAGAGGGAGCTGCCGCCGCTGCCCCCCGCCGTTTGGGGCAATTCGGGAAACCGCGGCTGGGGCTCGGCGAGTGCTGAGCTCCAGGTAAAAGTGGCCCGGATTTGGAGCCGCCCGAAGTCGGGTGGGGAGACGCCCCCGAGCCCGCGAGGTGCAAGCCCGGCAGCCAGTGTGCGCGTGGCGCGTCCCCGCGCGGAGACGGACCCCAGCTCTCCAGGGGAGCGCAAAAGCCAACAGGAAAAACCGCCCGCGCCACAAAGGCAGAACCTGCGAGCAGGAGCCAAGGACCACGCTCTGCCAGGAGCGGATCCGTCTACACTGGCGCGAGGAGTCATTCCAGCAGCGGCGAACGCCAGGGCAGACTCCCGCCTCCTCGGGTCCGGGCTGCGCCGAGTCACCTCGGAGGCTGCTCCGGGGCGTGGGGACGCGGCCGGCCGCGAAGGCGCCGGATTCCGCGGTGCCGGAGCGGGGAGCCCCGGGAGGGTCTCGGAGGCGGCCTGGGAGGGGCGCGGGGCTCGGCGCACCCCGCCGTCCCCCATCTCCTCCTCCGCCCCCTCCCACCCCTCCTCCGCCCCCTCCCTCACTGACCTGCGGGCCGGGGCGCGTGGACCTGCCGGCCGCGGCGGGCTGCGGGCGGAAGCCCCTCTGGGGCGCAGGGCGGGCAGCGGGCAGGGCCGGGTCCACGGGGTGCAGAGCCGGTGGCGGCGAGCGGGGCGCACGCCGGCAGCCCCCCGCCACTGGCCGGCGGGCGCTGGGCTCTGGGCCACCGGCCCCGCGCAGAGGGAGGAGCTTGCGCCGCCCTTGGAAGAGCCGGAGCCCGGGAGGCGTTGGCGCAGAGAGCCCCGCTGCGCAAGGCAGGTGTGGCGCGGCCAACTTCTGTGTGCGTGTGTGCGTGCGTGTGTGTGTGTGCAGATTCTTCGGGCATCAGGGAACCCTCTTCGCAGACGAAAGCATCTACTTACCGCCGAGTTTCTTCCCCTCTTACAGCGTTGATGAGTCCCGTGGCGTCCCCACCCCAAACGGCGAGCCCGGGTGCAGCGTCCCGAGTCCAGCCCCGACTGGCTGCGTGGGGCATCGCCCGGTCCCGGCGTCTCGCATTCAAATCATCAAAGGACTGGAACAAGACTGCAATTTCTATCACAGCCAGCGAGACACGCCATCAGGCTCAGACTGCCATTTGTAGGCAAAGAACTCTGGAAATGGAGTCTGTAGCTGGACAATCAATTTCGGTCACCAGTCAGCCCTGTGACCTTCACCCAACGACACTCCTTCTCTGGACCCGTTTCTCAGCAGTAAAATAAAGTGCGTCCTTTGATACTGGAGATTCCTTCCGCTCTGACAGCAGATGCCCTATTGGCTACCCGAGGAGGCCACCTGGGGAGGGCTGTGCCCCTTGAGGTGTCACTTCTCCACCTTTCCCCGGGCCCTCCTCCTCCCAGCACAGCCAATTCAGCTCCAGAGCTGTGGCCAGAACAGCAAATCCATGCTGTGCAAGTCTCCGTGGCCATTTCACCTTGCACAAACACGGCTGCCGGCTCCTGGGATCCTGTTAGCCCCCCATGCCACCTTGATCTCCAGAAGTAGGCATGGGCATGTGGCTTAACTCTCAGCTCCTGGTGAGCGAGCAAGAGGCTCTGTCTGCTACTTCTCCAGCAGCACGGTGGTGTCTTTTCTTCCCATCTCATTCTGCAGGAGGGTAGAACGAGCTGCAGGGCCAGGAAGGCAGGTTCAGAGAGCTGCGCTCTCCCAGCACCAGGCATGAGCTCCGGGTTTCTGAACTTTAGTCATTCGCCTGCCACTTTCCTGAGTTTTGTTGAATCCATCTACTGTCGGCTCTATTCTGTTTTTAAATCAGTCGCTGTTTACTTAGCCACACCATAAGCAACAGTATCCCTGAGGTCATTGGTTTGTTATATGCCAGTTGCACTTCAAGGCACCCTCAAACAAAAGCGTCCTATGTGCCCCTGAACTCACCTCCAATACCACCGGTGCTTATGAAGCCACACTTTGGGGAGCACTGGGCATCTGAGAGGGCTGTCAGAGCTCTGGGCATTTAGGAGAGTGATGGACGGTGGTGCTCAGACTCTGACCGTAAGAGTCCTAGCCCAGCCCCTGCAGTCTGGACCACTCCCTGGGATTCCAGTTCGGTTTGTACCGGGACATCGTGGAGAACCCTGCACATGTCCTGCAAATTTCAGAGAAAGGCCAGGGAACTGTTCATTGCCTGGCAGGCTCTTTGTCCTGAAAGTTATAAGCAGTTTTCTGCTCCTTGTCCCACTTTTGCTGTCTGTTCTGTAAGGTTTTCTTGACATTTCCTGAACTTTGTCAGTGTTAGCCTTTGCTCAAACCTTCTGTTTTCTGGATCAGGGTGTCCTACCAGCCCACGATGGCATCAGGTAAACTCTGGTGATGTTAGACCTATGGGTGCTTGTCAAAGTCAACGGGGCCACAGTTGGACAGATATTTCTGGAGTATCTGCTCTCTGCTGGGCAGTGTCCCAAGCGCAGGGGAAATAAAAATGCATAAGAATGTAAAAATGCATCACCGTAAGCCCTCAAAGTCTAACCAAGAAGACAGGCATGAAAATGCATACTTTGAATATAACTGTGCCTTGTGTGGCTTCAAGAGAATAGTGCACATGGAAGAAAACCCGTGCACTGTTTTGGTTGTGAGCTTGTCTGGGGCCAGCCAGGCAAGGTGCCCTTCCTTCCCGTAGCCCCTGCTGAGCGAGCAGCTGTGCTCTTGCTTCCTGAGCAGGACTCACGGGTCCAGGATGAGCTTGTGATTCAAGCCCACAGCAGGTGAGTGTAAGGATGTGTGCTTTGGCTTCTTGGCTGTCATCCTCTAACCCTCTTACTATCTTAGAGAAATTCCTCACTGCTTGAGACTAGGTGGGGCCAGAGCCTACTCGCCGTGGGTGGATTCCCAAAAGCTATGAACTCTTTCCCACCCCACTCCCCTTGTAGCCAGGGGGAGAGCGTGTGACCTAGGTTTGGCCCATCAGATGCACCTTCCTTAGATCCTGAATTAGGAGTTGGTGATTCGAGGAAGCTGAGATGGGGAGCTCTTTGCGGCAACTGTTGCCACAAGGTCCAGTCGCCCCGGCCGGCAGGGGCCTCTGGTCTCCAGGGCCCAGGTGTCGGCTTCCAGCCACAGCTCTGTGTTCAGCGGTGACAGCAGAAGGCTTTCTCGGCTAAGCCAGCGGTATGCTTTGGCTGTGCTCTGGCTGCTCAGCCTACCCGGTTTCTGCTTATTTTCTGAGCCTGTTTATCCACGCTTCCTCTGATCCAGTTCCTTTCAGTAAATTCCTTTTGTGCTTAAACCAGCCAAATTGATTTTTGTTGTTGGCAACTAGGAATGCTTTGGCTGTGGCCTGGCATAAAGCTTCCGCCTCAACGAGAGTGATGATGAACTTGTCCAGGTGGCTTCTCCTTCTAGGGAATCTGACCTGGAAACAGAGTGTGTCAATGAGAGTCCAGACGGAAGCTAAAAACACAGACTCGGAGACAGTGCAGCTAGTGTAGGCTGCAACGACAAACGAGCAGAAGCTATGAACACACAAAAGTTGTGTGTTAGCGCGTACGCCAAGACATGCAGAGGAGAGGAGAGCGCGGGAAGGAGCCCCGCTCTCCAGGGGACCCTGGCTGACCCGCTAGCTGGCTTGGTCTTAAACCCTGCACTATTTTTCCGCTTTCCAAGGTACATTTCCATTTCTATGGAGCTGATTAACCCTGGCTATTCAAGGGCACCCTTGAAATTCCAGGTGATTTTATTTCCACGTGTCTCCTTGCAGTAATTCCTTGAGGTAGCCCTGGTAAGACTCAGGTCATAGGATCAAATGGTCCCAAAGTTCACAGCGTGACATGACGAGGCTCCTGTACACAATGCCAAGCAGTGTGACTCGGGACCCAAAGACATCGTCTCTGGTCCTATCTTGTTTGAAAATCCCAGCAGGAAGACCTCTCTTCTGGGATGGAAATGACTGGTTTATAAGAAGCCCAGTTAAAAATGCACTCCACTCCCTGGAGGGAAAGAAGAGCCAGAGGCGCTGCTCTCTGCTTTAGCCATTGGTACCTGGTCGTGTGCGTTCTTCTTCCTTTTGACCCTAGAGGTCTCATTCTGAGGGGAGGAGCTGGTGGTCAGGTAGAATTGGGCTCCAGGGAGAGGGTGGAGAGAGGGGGCCCCAGGGCAGCTAAGGGGTCGACCACAAGGGGAAGCCCCCGTGGGCAGCCGGGAGTGAGGGGCGCCCATGAGGCCAAAACGGTGGCCGTGCCCACAGAGTGGACGGCGACCCAGCGTTCTCGCCCTGCCTGGGCCCCCTGCAGGGTGCGGCCCGGCCAGTCCCACGCCCCTTCGGCGGCACAGGGGGGCGCTGGCCGCAGAGCCGAGGGTGGCAGCGTTCGGCCGCTCTGAGGTTCTGCTGGGAAATCACGCTAGTGCCTGTGGGGTGCTTGGCCTTCGTCTCTGTCCTCCCACCCTGCAGGGCCCTGTCGTGGCTTCTGGGAAGGGAAGGCGCCGCGGGCTCCCTCCCTCGTGGGTGGCCCAGGAGCCTGAGGCAGGCAGCGGCGAGTGGGCACCGCTGCGTCTGCAGGGCACGAGCCGCCGCGAAGCTGCTTCAAGGAGCAGGCGTCTGAAGTCAGCCCCAAGGAGCTTGATTTCCTCACATCTAACCTGTACCTCAGGCTCTGTGTCTCCCTGAGGCGGGCAGGGCTGGAATGATGGGCCGCGAGCCGTCGGGGCGTGGCAGGAGGCGCCCGGGCCGGCCGCGTCCTTCCGTGGCTCCCGCCAGGCCGCGCCGGCCCATCGGCTCTGCTCCCGAGGCCGCGGGTCAGTGCCGAGCACAGGGGGCGGCGGCCTCGGGGCGCCTCACGGCCGCGTGCGATTTTGAAAAGGATGTTCGCAAAGGATATTCATCATTTTAAACTGCTCCGTGGGAGCTCTGCAGTTCATAACGTGCCCCGGAGGGACCTCTCGAAGGCAGGCTTTCCTTGGCGGGGTTTATAATTTCATAACAGCCACAGGACAATTTGGGACATTAGGATAGAGAAACTGTGGAAAGAATTAGTGAGAACCAGGCGTGAAGGGGGGAAGCTGAAGGGGGTTCAATAGTTCAGCTAAATTCTGCCCCGTCCGTCTGGCCCTGGGGATTCCCAGCGCCTGGCAGGAGCTCTGCTGTCCGAGGCTCAGTCAGCCCCCGCACACCACTGGGCAGCTCTGCTCAGGCGTGAGCCTCCAGTGTGGCTAAAAGGTGTTTGCTCTTGCGGGAATAAAGTCAGTAAACCCGGCAGCCCAATAGTTTAGCAACACTAGGGTTGACCACCTGCAAGAAATAATGGAAGATTCTTCCTGAGACGGTCCTCAGCCAAACAGCCTTACTATGTGCTTTGCCGAGTTTTGTGTCTTTCCTCGCAGGGCTCCTCTCCGGCGTGTGGGATGCCAACTGCAGATGTGGAGAGTTGGTGGGCAGGCACCACCCCCAGCATCCAGGTGAAAATAAACGAACAACCAGTGACCTGGGAAAGAAGACATCTGAGCAAACGTGCTCTAAAATCAAGAAAAGAAGGAAGTGGAATTGGACCTTGAGTCTTCCAGTATGATAAATATTAGCAGAGTGATTACTGTGCAGATTAAAAGAGCATGAGATTTCCCCAAACACTGGGCAAGAGAGTCCCAGTCGCACATTGAACTACTCTTCTCATCTGTTAAAAATGTCCAGAAAGGTCAAGGAAGTATTTACATGCATAGTTCATACAATTAAAATGTTTTGGGAAATGGTGCCATTAAAAGAGTGAGTGGTAAAGTATTTTCACTTCTTGCATTGATATGTAGGCAGAGAATTAAGAAAAAAATTTCCCCAAGAATGTCTTGCAGTTCAGACTTCATCAATACGTTGTTTTTTCAACCAATATCCATTAAGCTCCTACCTTGTGCCAGGAAGAGTTCCAGGTTTTGGGGACATAATTGGAAACCAGATAGACTTGCCCAGGGGCAGATTTGGTCGGCAGGACGATGTCTGAGAAGACAGAACTTCCTGAGAACACTGCTGCTCCCAGTACTGTTCCACCCCAGTGGCACACAAACGCCTTTCTCGCCTTCTCTCTCTCTCTCTCTTTCTTTTAAAAGTCTTGTTTCCCTTTCTTCTTGCTCTTGTCCTTCTTTTCCTTTTCCTCCCTCTCCAGGTACTTCCACATGGGCACCTTTTAAATATATATATATATAAAACAAACTTTATTTTTAAAGAGGTTTTAGATTACAGAAAAGTTACATCAAAAGTACAAGGGATTCCCATATACCCCCCACATCTTCCCCAATTAATAACATCTTACAGTTGTGTGGTACATTTGTTACAATTGATAAATAAATATTGAAGCATTGCTACTAACCAAGGTCTATAGTTCACATTGTGGTTACGCTTAATTCCAATGCCCTAAAAATGCCCCATGTTCCACCAATTATTTCCCCGCTCCCCTCAGAACATCTGGTGACCACTATCTTTATATCAATGTTGCAAGTTCTTCCATTACTACAATAATAATAAGTCTACTTTGGTCCATCTTGCATTCCCCCCGTATGTTTGTTCATTCCTCAATCTTGAGGACTTTGGGATGGTGATGCCCACTCTGCTTCAGATTGAGATGGGGGTTAGATTTTGTGGGACAGATGGAAGGAACTGTCTTGCTTGCATTTGTAGATGTCCTCTGTTTTTCGGGATGGGGGTTGTCCATCATCATCATTTTATTTGTTGTCCTGGGTGAGTCAGATGAACTGGAGAGTAGGTGTTGGCTGCAGTTCTGCTGAGATTCAGGGCTCAACCAGCATATGAACAGACGGAAGATTTAAGTCTCTGGGACATACATTTAATGGGTATAGTGCTAATTACAGGTTCAAATAAAAGGGGTAGAAGAATCATGTGTAGGGAATTATGAATGAGTCTGTTTCTGTTACATTGGGGAAATAGGTCGTCATATATTCCAAGGTAAAGCCCACTGACAGGGTGCTGATTTCAGGGGGTTGTGTGCCTTGCCTATGGATGTCTCTAGAGCCCTCAGGAGAACTTCTGTTTGAGGCTTTGTTTACTGTGGCAATTAGTGAGATCTGCCTGAGACATGCATAAGTGTAACCTCTGGAATGACTTCCTGACTCATTTTGAAATCCCATAGCTATAAAAACTCTTTTGTATTTGATGTTTCCCCCTTTTTTTCCAAATGCATTGCTAGTTGGCACTTGGTAGTAATCCTTCGGTGCCCTGGGAGTCATGCCCCATGCTGGGGGAAGGCAGTGCGTTTGTTTGCTGAGTTTGGGTTAGAGAGAAGTCACATATGAGTAACAAGGAGGTTTTCAGGAGGAAACTCCTAAGCAATAGTTATTATTAAGCTAAGTTTAAATTTTACAAGAGTAAGGTTCATAGCTGCATGCATTAATTTTGAGGGCTTGACACATTAGTCTGTTTTCCTTTATTAGGCCCTACCTATATACTTGAGAGATTCTTGCCCTTCTATTTGAGAACGTAGCAGGACTCTCCAGGATGGGAGTTTAATATTTTGTTGTTTATTGTGTGAGTCTCCACCCACTGAGATAACACCGTATGACAAGATGAACACTTTCGTATTCCATAGAGGCATGCCCTAGGTTAGGCACCTCTTCAACCTCCTCAACCCTGGAAGCCAGTTGTCCCACCACTGGCCACCGTGACCGCCTCGGTTCTATCCTCGCTGCCCTCATGGCTCATCATGACAGGCCCACAAGGCTCCGCGCAAGGTTCCCAGGTGGTACTTGTGCAAGGATGATCTCAAGGAATCCTCAGCTGCCATATTGATTTTCTTAAATTGTTCCGCTTGAGAACTCACAGACATTTTTAATACCTACTTCACACATGAAAGGCATACAGTTCACCCATCCCAAATCTGATATGGTGTATTTCATTGGGCTGTAAACCCTTCAGGGTGCCAAATCAAGTGATGTCAGAATCATATTTTTGGGACTATTTCCTTTGTAGTTAATAAAATTCCTTAGGATTTTCTTGGTTTCTCTGTCTTCTATGTATTTCAGTTAAGGGTGAAACATGGTCTGATAAACAGTATATTTGTCCCAGGTTGGGGTGCTCTGAATTCAGATATCAGATAGAACAATATGGTGAGAATAATAACAATTTTTAAAATGCCTTTGTTTCTTTTATCACTTATCTGTTATCAATGAATGCTTCTCTTTGGAGTGAGAATCCTAGGAGAACAAAGCAAAGAGGACATCTGCAAGAAATGCTGAAAATTAAAAAAAATTTTTACATACTTAAAAAAGGAACAAAACTTTTTACCTTAACTAGTCAAGATACTTTCTCCTAGGACCTTTTCCCCCTTTTCTTTAAAAAAACATAAAACTTCATTTTTAGAGCAATTTTAGATTTACAGAAAAAATGTGCAGATAGCACAGAGCTCTGATATAACCCCTCTCCATCTCCTGCACAATTTCCCCTGATAATGACATCTTGTGTTGGTGGGGCATGTATGTCACAATTGATTAGTCTGTTATTAACTAAAGACCATGGTTTACACTAGGATTCACCCCTTGTGTTTTACAGGTCTGTGGGTTTTAACAAATGCATGTCACAAATGCACCGTACAGTATCATACGGAACAGTTTCACTACCCCACAAATGGCCTGAGCGTGTCTGTTCACGCCCTCCCCAGGGCCCAGGAACCCTGGCCGCCAGCCATCTTTTTTCTGTCTATAGCTTCCCTACTCCACAGTGTTAGCCAGCTGGAATCACACAGTATGCAACCTTTCCAGACTGGCTCCTTTCGCTGAGCAATCTGCATTTAGGGTTTCTGCATGTCGTTTTGTGGCTTGATAGCTCATTTTGAAGGGGAGCCCCACTGGTTCCCTGGGTCTTTACCTGGCGCAGAGAATTGGAGTCTGCATCAAGATTGATCACACAAGGGAAGAAGCTTATTAGGAAGCCGGCGGGGGACAGGAGAGCAAGTCTCAAATCTGCCTCCCCGAACAAAGGAGGCAGGAGTTTTTATTAGAACTAGACAAAGAGAGGTGGGCTTGCAGTGGCTGAGCCCACCCGTAAACTGGGGTCTGCAAAGTGGCCATCAGAGGAGGGGAGAGGGGTGAGCTCATGGCCACTGCTTTTCCACTTTGTGCTCCTCAGAGTGTCCTTGGTCTCGGGCTTCTCCATCCGGTGTGTTTTATTAGGTTTTAGATAAAGGGGAGAAGAAAACCAGGAGCTTGTTAGGGAGAAAGAAATAGGAACTTGCCAGGGAGTGGAAAACAGGAAATTTACTTTGTGACTAAAGACCATTTTCATTAATAAGCACAGCTACATGCCACGAATTACGCAAGTGAGATTACATAGTTCAAACTAAAATATCATCCATTAGCTCCATCTAAAAATTTAAGCTGTAGTGTGACATAGATCACATGACTGCTTTTGGTCTCTTTCCATTTCATTTATTGCTGAATAATATTCCATGTATGAGGTACCACAGTTTATCCATTCACTTATTGAAGGATATCAGGCCTTTTTTAAAAAGAAAGAATTTAAAAATTTTAAACAGGTTTAGATTCATAGAGAAATTGCAAAGATAGTTCCCACATACCTACACCCAGTTTCCCCTATTCTTAATATCTTACATTAGTATGGCATATTCATCACAATTAATGAGCCAATATTGATATGTTATTCTTAACTAAAACCCATATTTTATTCAGCTTTCCTTAGTTTTAGCCCAATGTGCCTTTTCTGTCCCAGGATTCAATAAGGAAGCCACATGGCATTTAGACATCACCTCTCCTTAAGCTCCTCCTGGCTGTGACAAGTTCTCAGACTGTCCTTATTGTTAATAACCTTAGTTTTGGGGACTGCAAGACAGGAATTTTGTAGAAGGTTCCTCCACTGGGATTTGTCTGACGTTTTCTGGAGTTACGGGCTTTGGAGAGGGAGCCTTTCTCATCACATCACATCAAGGGTTCATACCATCAACACGGCCTCTCACTGTTGCTGGTGACCATGATCTCCTGGCTGAGGTCGCATTGGTTGGGTTTCTCCCCTGAAATTTACACCTTTATTCTACCTTCTAGGACATTTTATTAGCTGGAACCAAAAGAACGCTTGAACTGCGCAAAGAATAGGCTCATGATGTTGATTGGTTTCTTGAGGTCTTCTCTTCTTTCTAGGGTCAGTTTAGGTTGTTCGTATGTTCCTAGGATTTTCCCATTTCATCTACATTGTCTAGTTTGTTGGTGTACAGTTGTTCATAGAATCTTCTTATGATCTCTTTTATTTCTGTGGTGTCACTAGTAATGTTCCCATTTTCACTTCTGATTTTATTTATTTGCATCTTCCATTCTTTTACTTTGAAGGTTTCTATATCCTCTTATGATCAGCGTATACTTGGATCTCTTCACTCCCATTTGACAGTCTCTGCCTTTCAACTGTAGCATTTGGTCCACTTACATTTACCATGATTATTGATAAATTTATAATTCTATTATCTTGTATGTGTGGTGTGTAATTAGAGGAGTTGTAGGTTTACAGAAAAATCCTGCAGAAAGTACAAAGTTCCCATAAGTGCCCCCTCACACACACAGTTTTCCCTATTATTAGCATTTTGCATTAGTGTGTTACCTTCGTGTATGTATATTTTTAATGTTACTTGGTTTTTATCCTTTCTTGACTTCTTTTGGAATGAATCTTTTTTAGTATTATATTTTTCTCTATTATTGTTTTGAAGATATACTCTTAATTTTTATTCTCTCAGTGATTAATCTTAAAAATTTTAATTGCATGCTCAACTTAAGGTCTAAAATTTTTCAATATATTTACTCTTCTCCTGAATAATACCTTAGATAACTTGAGCTTTGATTGATACCCATCTTTATATATATATATATATATACATACATACATTTTTTTTTTTCCTATTTTAGTTCTGTTTTAAACACTCAGCTTAGATATTACTTGTTGACTTGGCTTTTACAATGGGGATTTATTAGGTTGTAAGCTTATGGTTTCAAGGCTGAGAAAAATGTCCAAATCAAGGCATCATCAGGTGATGCTTTCTCCCCAGAGGCCAGCTGCTGGCCATC
>JAQZBX010079181.1:0-14015 GCA_029593785.1 Cabassous unicinctus | reverse complement strand
AACAGAAATAAATGAAATTGAGAACAACAACAACAACAACAACAACAAAACAATAGAGAAAATCAACAAAACCAAAAGCTGATTCTTTGAGAAGATCAATAAAATTGACAAACCCATAGCTAGAAAAAAAGAGAGAAGCAGCAAATAAATACAATCAGAAATGAAAGGGGGCGGTTACAACTGACCCCAAAGAAATAAAAAGGACCATTAGGGGATATTATGAGAAACCGTATGTCAACAAACTACACAAACTAAATGAAATGGAAAATTCCTAGAAATGCACAACCAGCCTCTACTGATGATACAAGAAATACAAGAATTTAACAATCCCATCATATTTAAGGATATTGAATCCATTATCAAAGTCTCCCAGCAAAGAAAATTCCTGGAACAGATGGCTTCACAGGTGAATTCTACCAAGCATTTCAAAAAGAACACCAATCATGTTTAAACTCTTCCAAAAAATTGAAGAGGAGGGAAAATTACCCAATACATTTTCTGAAGCCAACATCACCCTAATACCAAAGCCAGATAAAGATAGTATAAGAAAAGAAAATCACAGACCAATGTCTCTAATGAAAATAGATACAAAATTTCGCAACAAAATACTTGCAAATCAAATCAAACAGCAAATCAAAAAACACACATCGTGACCAAGTGGAATTTATTCTTGATATGCAAGGCTGGTGCAATGTAAGAAAATCAAACAATGTAATATACAACACTAACAAATTAAAGGAAAAAAACACATGTTCTTTTCAATCGATGCAGAAAAGGCATTAGACAAAGTCCAGCATCGTTTTTTGATTAAAAAAAGAAAACTTCAAAAGATAGGAATAGAAGGAAAATTCCTCAATATGATGAAAGGCATATATGAAAAACCCACAGCCAACATTGTACTCACTGGGGAAATTTGAAAGCTTTCCCTCTAAGATCAGGAACAAGACAAGGATGCCCATTGTCACACTTGTTATTCAATATTGTACTACAGGGTCTAGCTGGGGCAATTAGACAAGGGGAAAAAAAAATAAGACACTCAATTAGGAAAAGAGGAAGTTAAACTCTCATTGTTTGTGGATGACATGGTCCTGACTTAGAAAATTCTGAAATATCCATGACAAAGCTACTTGAGCTAATAAATGAGTTCAGCAAAGTGGCAGGATACAAGATCAACACACAAAAATCATTAATGTTTTTGTACCCTAGTACTGAACACTCTGAGGAGGAAATCAGAGGAAAATTCCATTTACAAAAGCAACAAAAAGACTCATTAGCCTAGGAATATGCCAAAGAAGTATAGGTCCTATATGAAGAAAAGAACAAAAGAATGCTAAAAGAAATGAAAAAAGGCCTAAACAAATGGAATGACGTTCCGTGTTCAGGGATTGGAAGAATAAATATCATGACTATGTCTATCTTACCCAAATTGATTTATACATTCAATGTAATACCAATCAAAATTCCAACAGCCTACTTTACAGAATTAGAAAAGGCAATTACCAAATTCATTTGGAAAGGAAAGTGCACCAAAATAACCAAAAGCATTCTAAAAACCAAGAGTGACGTGTCCTGGGTGAGTTCAATGAGCTGAAGAGTAGGATTTGCTGCTCCACAGAGGTCCCGGCAAGGATGGCACATGGAAAGCCCAAAGACTCAAGTCTCTGGACATACACCTACAAACTCCAGCACCAAGTATAGGTTTGAATAGAAGGGACAGATGAGCATGTCCAGGGAAGACATGGTTGAGCTCAACTTTGTCACTCTCAGGAGCACAAACTCCAAAGTAGGGCCCACTGGCAAGACACCAAACTCTGGAGCTATCCACCCTGATATAGGACCTGGGTGTCTTCAGAGTCCTCAGGACCCCCACTATTTGGGGTGATATACACTTTGGAATTCTATGAGATCCTACTGAGATGTGCATAATCGTTACCTCCGGGATGACCTCCTGACTCATTTTGAAGTCTCTTAGCCATATAAACTCATTTGTCTTTACCTTTTCCCCCTTTTATTCAAGGTCTTTTTCCAGTTGCATTGCCAGTCAGTGCTTGGTAGCAATCCCTCGATGCCAGGGAGGCTCATTTCCGGGAGTCAGGTCCCACACTGGGAGGAAAGTAATGCATTCATATGCTGAGTTTGGCTTAGAGAGAGGCTACACTAGAGCAACAAGGAGGTTCTCAGGAGGCAACCCTTAAGCACCCCATAACATAGGCTAAGTGTCAATTTCAAGAGCAAAGACTCATAAGGCTAGTCATCAATATCAAGGGCCCATCAGTGGATGATCTTCCTTCGCTAGTCACTGCCCCTGCACTTGGGGGACAGTTGCTGTTCCCTTAGAGAATGTGGCAGAGCTCTCCAGGTTGGAAATTCACTATTCTCTCATTTATTGAGTGATTCTCCACCTAACTTGGCAATGCCCTGTGAACATGTGAACATTTCTATATACCTTATATTTATGCTCAGGTGAACTTCCTCCCATGCATTCCCCATCCCTGACATTCCACACCAATGATCCTCCCCCACCCCATTTGTAATCCTTCTATGATCCAAAGCTTCTTCAAAGATGTAGCCATTACAATAGCTGAATACAATTAATAAGAAAATGAAATAATAATCATAAGTTTAAATGTAAGAGGCAAAATATAGAAAATTTTTTAAAAGACTAAAAATAAAACAAAATTAAAAGATTGGGATTTAAAAAAAATGGAAAATATCATATGTATTTTTTTGCCTTTTGTCTTTCATCACTGCAATATCTGGTGTCCAGTCTGTACCATGACACCTTCCCCCTCTCATTCCCCAATGTCTCACTTTTTTTAATTTTGTTTCCAAATAAATTTTAGGTCACAGCAAAGTCACACACAGAATACAGGAGACTCTCATAAACACAACATCCTCCCCATTTCCTACCCTCCATATTAATATCGTTTTATATGTGGATGGCAGAATTGTTACAACTGATATACAAATAGTGAAACATAGCTACTAAACATGGTCAATGGTTTACACTATGGTGTACATTTTAGACATACACTTTAATAAATCTTGATAATATTTACCATGTCCTGTGTTCATCACTGTATGGTAATGAAGAGCATTTCTGCTGTTCACTAAATAATTCGTTTGATCTGTCCTATTCCTCCCACCCCATACCCCCAGGACCCACAATGTCCCCCTGGCTTGACTCGTTGAATAACAAGATTCATAGTTAGGACTTGGGTTGAGGTGATGCTAACTTGACCTGGCTTTTGCCTGGGAAGCAAAGTTTGGATTCATTATCTGGGGAGAGCAGTGGTGGAAGATGAAGTCATTATTATAACAGTTATTGTAACTGGTTATTGAGAAGTTTTCAACTGCATATGAAGTAAATATGAAATGAATGCAATATGATATTTTATTACTAGGGTTACCTCCTAGTTTGTACCTTCAACGTGATTTTCAGTCCCTCAGAGTGGAAATATAGGCATCAGAATTACCTAAATTACTTGTGAAAAATCCTGTGATCCAGAAATCACCTAGACCTAGGGTGGGTGAATGCATGAGTTCTCAGAAAAGGAGGCTTTACATATTTAAGCAGGAAGAGTGGAAGGATTTCACCCAATAACTGACAGTAAGTGCCATAAAATATGTTTTATCAATCCTTAGAATTAGTATGAATGATAGTAGATGGTATGTTGAAGTTCAGAGAGGTTAAGTAGATTATAATTATAACTGAATTTATAGACTAAATCTTATCCTTCCAAGCTTGAATTTTAACAGAATTTTGGAAAGAACAGACTTGAATTTCAACAGAAGAGGGATTGGAAAGAGCAGTACCCTATGACATATTCATTCCACAATTTTTTAAATGTATACATTCCAATAATTTTATACATAAATACTATCATAATTATATTTTTCATTTATATTAATTTACATATGTAATTATCTCACTCTCACTTTGAATTTGCACAGTATCTTTCTCATAATATTCTATTTTGGAGACCAAGGGGAAGTTCATTTTGACTTGGAATTATAGTATCCGCTAGTGGTGCACAATTTCTGTTTTTGTGAATTGAGTTCTTATAAACCCACATGGTCCGTTTAATTTTCTCTAATTTCCACCCGTCGGGAATGCTGAACTGAAACAAATTTATCAGATCTCAGGTCAAATGTGTAAAGAGTAAATTTCTGGGTTGGAGTGGTGATTTGTTTTGAATTTATGTATCTCAGAAAAAATTAGATTAGCATTGAAAATTAGATCCTCTTTAAAAGTCATTTTCTTTTTCATTTGAACATCTATCTTATTTAATTGGAATTATATGCTGGTGGTTTTCATGTTTTCCTAGTTGTGATTATTTCTGTTAACAATTTCATGTTTGTGTGTATATGTGTAAGTATATATTCTTTGATTTCTTGTTTATCCTCTAGTTATTTTAGGCCTATATAATCTCAGCACATTTTAAATTATAGATTGAATAATGATGTTCTGCAATTTGCTGTTTTCATGTAAGGATACATCTTACAATTTTTATATCCTTACATATTGATGTATTTCAATATTTTTGTAAATACTTGCTCCCTTGCCAGATGAGGTCTACTGAGTGTGCATTTTTAGATAATAAATATTGATTTTTGCACATTTATCTTATAACCTGCAACTTTACTGAACTCATATACAATTCTGAAATACTAAAAGCGTTCCCTGTAAGATTGGGAACAAGACAAGGATGCTCACTTTCACCACTCTTATTTAACATTGTGTTAGAAGTATTTGCTTGAAGACTGTGTCAAAAAAAGAAATAAAATGCATCCAAATTGGAAAGGAAGAAATTATGTTTCACTATTTGAAGACGACGTGATCCTATACATGGAAAGCCCTGAGAAATCTACATCAAAACTTCTAGAATTTATAAATGTGTTCAGTAAAGTTGAAGGTTATAAGATAAATGTGCAAAAATCAGTAACATTCCTGTACACCAATAATCAGCAAACTGAAGAGGAAATCAAGAAACAAATACCATTTACAATAGAAATTCATGAAACCAAAACTTAGGAATAAATTTAACTAAAGATGTAAATTATTTATGCATAGAAAACTACACAACACTGTTAAAGGAAATCAAAGAAGTGTTAAATAAATGGAAGAATATTCCCTGTTTATAGATAGCAAGATGAAATATCATTAAAATGTCTACCCTTCCCAAACTAATATACAGATTTAATGCAATCCCAATAAATATCAACACAGCATTTTTTTACTGAGTTGGAAAACCTAACTATGAAATATATTTGGAAGGGTAAGAATCCCCCAATAGCCAAAGACATATTGGAAAAGAAAAATGAAATTTGAGGCATCACACTACCTGACTTTAAAACATACTAAAAACTACAGTGGTCAAAACTGCATGGTATTGGCGTAAGGATAGACATACCAACCAATGGAACTGGATTGAGACTTCTGACATAGATCCATGCATATACTGTCATCTGATATTCAACAAGGCCACTAAGCCCACTCAACTGGGAGAGAATGGCCTCTTCAACAACTGGAGCTTGGAGAACTGAATATACATATCCAAAAGAATGAGAGAGGAACACCATCTCACACCTTATACAAAAATCAACTCAAGATGGAGCAAAGATCTAAATATAAGAGCAAAGACCATAAAGACCTTGGAAGATAATGTAGGGAAGCATGTACAAGACCTTGTAATAGGAAATGGTTTCATGAACTACACTCCAAAAGCACTAGCATCCAAAGAAAAAATAGATAAATGGGACTTCCTCAAAATAAAAGCCTTTTGCACCTGATAGTTTTTTGTCAAGAAAGTGAAAAGACACCCTCCCCAATGGGAGAAAATATGTGATAACCATATATCTGATAGGAGCCTAATATTGGCATATATGAAGAAATCCTATATCTTGAAATTAAAAAAACAAACAACACATTTAAAAAGCCAGCAAGTGTTTTGAACAAACACTTCTCCAATGAAGAAATACAGATGGCTAAAAAGCACATGAAAAAATGCTCAACATCACTAGATATTAGGGAAATGCAAAGAAAAGCTACAATGTGATGCCATCTTACACCCATTAGACTGGCAGTCATTAAAAAAACAGAGGAATACAAGTTTTGGAGAGGATGTGGAGGAATGGGAACCCTGATCCACTGCTGGTGGGAATATAGAATGATACAGCCATTGTGGAGAACAGTCTGGTGGTTCCTCAATAAACTAACTATAGATCTGCCATAATACCTAGCAATTCCCCTGCTGGCTATATACCCAGAAGAACAGAAAGCAAGGACATGAACAAACGTATGCACACCAATGTTCATAGCAGCGTTATTCACTATCATCAAAAGTTGGAATAAACCCAAATGCCCATCAACAGATGAATGGATAAACAAAATGTGGTATATACATACAATGGAATATTACTCAACTGTAAGAAGGAACTCAGTAGTTATACACGGGATAACATGGATGAAACTTGCGGACCTTTTGCTGAATGAAGCAAGCCAGGCATTGAAGGACAAATATTACGTGACCTCTTTGATATGTATTAAGCAAATCTAGCTGACTCAGATATTTAGAGACTGGAAGATAGGTTTACAGGATATAGAAAGAGAAAAGAAGATTGTTAGCCAACACCCATATGGGCAAAAACTATCATAAGTTGGAAGTGAGTAGTTGGGCAGTGAAGGGATATGACAGGGGTGTTGGGATACTGTTGGGTTGGGTAGTGAAAGCTTGGCAGGGGGTTAGTGTAGGGAGGATGGGTTGAACATTCCATCAAACTGGGGGGAAGGTTGGGGGAGGGAGCAGGTGAACTCTGAGGATTGGTGAGTACGTGAGTGTAACTACAATGATGAGAAAACGATGTTGGTAATATGCCAGTGAAGGGTTACTGGTTTAGGGTTTTGGATGGGGGGCCTTTTGGGACAGGGCACACCTGGGGCAGTCTTTGAGATAATGTGCAAGTGATCATTTTGTCATAGTGTGCTGTCATTAGGGGAAGACCCACATAATGATTGGGAAGGGGTTGGACTCCTATTCTGGGGAGGCCCAATATGTTCACAATCAGAAGGGAGAGTGTTTCTCGAGAGTATGGGTAGTTCCTAATAGGGGAGGAAAGACTAGTGTGTCAAGTCCTCAGCATTGCAACCAATATCTATAAGCATTGTCCTTCAAGGTGTGAAACATGGTGGTTGGCATGGACCCCAAGGGGAGGGGGAGGGAGGAATAGAATAGAATATATGAAGAGGGGTTATTTAGGGAGCAATGAAAGTATTCTGCATGATCTTACAATGATGGATACAGACCATGTTAAATTTCATCAAAAATTTATAAAAGTGTATGATCTAAAATGTAAACCATAATGTAAACCGTTGACGAGGATTAGTAGCTATGTTTCAATAATTGTACATCAGTTGGAGCAAATGTGCAAATCACATTTAAAATGGTTATTAATAAGGAAGGTGGAAAAGGGGGAGGATGTTGCACATATGGGAGTCCCCTATATTCTGTATTTGACTTTATTGTGACCTAAAACCTCCTTGAAGAAAAAAGAAAGTAAGACACTGGGGAAGTAATGGAAGAAAATGTCACTGTATATACTGGACAATAGCTATTACAGTGATGAAAGGCAAAACTTGAAAATAAATTATTTTTATATTTTTCATTTCTTAATACCCCATTTTTTTTACTTTATTTTAATTTTTCTAAATTATTATGTATTTTATTTCTTCTCTTTATACCTATCTTTATAATTTCATTTTCCTATTAATCGAATTTGGCAATATTCTTGGCTTCATTTTTCAAGAAGTTTTTGATCACCAAAGGGTTACTACTATGGCAGAGGAAGATCAATGGTGTGAGGTGTCAGTGATGGGGCATACATGGGAGGAAGTTCACCTGTGCATATATATAAGGTATATAAATGTGTTCAAATGTTCCTGGTGCATTGCCTCAGTGGGTAGATATTCACACAACAGCCGAAGGATTGTTGAATGTCCATTGTGGTGAGCTCTGCCATATTCCCTAATGGAACATCGATAATCCCCCAAGTACATGAAGAGGCAATGATTAGTGAAGAAGGATGCTCCATTGACGAGTCCTTGATATTTATGACTGTGCTTATGTGCCTTTTGTTTTGAATTTGCAACTTGGCCTTGTGTTGCAGGTTGCCTAAGATTTACCTCCTGAGAGCCTCCTTGTTGCTCAACTGTGGCCCCTCTCTAAGCCAAACTCAGCATGTGGATGCATTACCATCCCCCCAGTGAGGGACATGGCTAATGCGGATGAGCCTCCCTGGCACCAAGGGATTACTACCAAGCACCAGCTGCTGATACAACTGTAAAAAGACCTTGAATAAAAGGGGGAAAAGGTAAAGACAAATGAGTTTATATGGCTAAGAGACTTCAAAGTAAGTCGGGAGGTCTTCAGAGAGGTAACACTTATGCATGTCTCAGCAAGATATCATAGATGGACAAAGTAGACACTACCCAAACAGTGGGGCTCCTGAGGGCTCTGGAGACACCCAGGTCCTGCAGTCATGGTGGATAGCTCCAGAGTTTGGAACCTTGCCAGTGGGCCCTACTTTAGAGATTGTCCTCCCAAGTATGACAGAGTTGGACTCAGATGTGACTTCTCTACACATGCCTCTTATGTACCTTTTGTTTGAACCTATAATTTGTACTTTCAGGAGACTTGACTCTCTGGGCTGTCCATGTGCCAGCTGGGCCCTGAACCTCAGCAGACATGCAGCACCTACTCTCCAGTTCATTGGATTCACCCAGGACAGCTGATGATGAGGTGAGGATGGACAACCATCACACCAAGGAACCAAGAGAGTCTATAAATGCAAGCAAGACAGTCCCATCCATCAGCCATATGGGATCGAAGTCCCTTCTCAATTAGAGGTTAAGCAGGCATCACCATCCCAGAATCCTCAAGATTGGCAAATAAAATATGGACTAGAGTAGACTTACTGGTGTTCTACTATAGATTTACTGTGATTCTAGCAATGGAAGAAATTATATCATTGATTTGGAACAGTGGCCACTGGAGGTACTGAAGTCAGGGAGAGGGAAAAAGAGGTGTAATATGGGGACATTTTCAGGGCTTGGAATTGTCCTGGATGACATTGTGGTGACAGATAGGGGCAAGCATATATCTTGCCATAGCCTACAGAACTGAGTGGGAGAGAGTGTAAATTACAATGCAAACTATAGTCCATGCTTAGTGCCAATGCTCCAAAATGTGCTCATCAATTGCAATGAATGTACCACACTAATGAAAAAAGTTGTTAATGTAGGGAAAAATGGGAGATCTGGAAGTGGGGCATATGGGAATATCTTATATCTTTTTATGTAACAATTTATGTAATCTAAGTATCTTTTAAAAATAAATTAAAAATGTATTTTTAAAAACTTAACTTTATATGTCCATAGAAAATTCAATAAATGTTCTATGATATTCATAGAGCAGTTTACATTTGAGAACAAGGCTTTGCAACCAAGGCCCTCTTGCCATTTTAGAATAGATCATTGTTTGGTATGAGGTACAGTCCTGGATATTGTAGAATGTTGTAGTGGCTTGAAACTATGTATCCCAGAAAAACATTTTCTTAAAATTTTTAATTCCTGCATGTGTGAACCCATTGTAAATAGGAAACATTGGTGAGATTACCTCAAATAAGGTGTGGTCCAACAGAATGAGGATAATACTTAATCCTATTACTAGATTCCTTTATAGACTGAGTGAAATTCTGATCCATAGGGAGACAGCCACAAGGAGCCACCAATAGGTGGAGATCAATGGAACCCAGAGAATCTGGGAGAAGCCTTCATTTGCTGTGCCATGTGACAGAAAAGTGAAGGAGCAAGGATTTCCATAAGCCAGCCCCAGATACCACAGTCTTATGCAAGAAATCATTGCTTTGATGATATCTTGAATTTGGAATTCTCTTAGCCACAAAACTCTAAACCAATACATTCCAGTTGTTTAAGCCAACAGTTTGCATGGTGTTTGTGTTAACAGCCATGAAATTAAAACAGATGCAAAGCAGCATCTCTTGCATCTATGCAAAGATATCAGTATCATATCCTTCCCCTAATCATGACAATGAAAATAGTCTCCAAGGTTGCCAAATATTCCCTAGAGCACAACGTTGACTGAGGTTAAGAGCCAATGGTTTAGCTCATGCTTTCTCCTATAAGTTCTATAAGTTTTTCTTTAAGTTCTCTGTGCATTTGAACTTTCTATCATTTCTCATATGAATTACTGACTAAATTTTTAAAATCCTTATTGAATTATAATTATGAACTTTACCATATATTTTCATTAACTTCTGCTTCATATAACTTGATGGTATGTTATTGGATTTATACAAATTTGGAATACTAATGTCTTCATGATGAATTAGCACTTAGTCTTTCTACATATATTTTGCTTTTGGATGTATTCTGGTTAACTTTAACTTCTTATCCTTTTTTTTTTTTTTAAGTCATCTCACCTATTTTTCCTTCTCACTCTTTTCTGATAGTACTTTTTTTAAAAAATTGAATACTTCATTTAAGGAATGTTTATGGGAACAATACACAAATAGGGTTGGTAAAAATAAATAACAATGCATAAGAGGCAAGTACTCCGTTCCATCACCCTGTGTTGTGCTTTCAATGTCTAAATCACAAGTTTCAGGATTCTCCTTCGCTGACATGAACAAGACACTAAATATTAAAATATTGTTTTTTTCTTAGTGATACTTTCTACCTTCTCTCCAATTCCATTCCAAAACAAAATATCTAAGCTGAAAAAACATGATAGCCTGAAATAAAAATACTTTGACTTCCCAGACCAGATTTAGAAAGAACTTTTTAACCCTAAACTTTCTACTAATAGAATATTGCCCAAGACCTAATATGATAAGGCACCAAGTAAACAGAGCACCCAAAAGAATGGATGACAAGCCAAATTCAAGTTTTAACATATTCAGATTTAATTTCTCTGCAAAAACAGAATTCGCATAGCTACACAATTTTCTCCCTTAATTTAGGATTAAAAATGACATGCAGAGTATCACATCTTGCTGTAAAATTAAAGGGAAGTTTAATCTCTACTATATACTTCCTAGAGGGTGTTCAAAGCAAATATGTAGTATGTGTAATTAGACACCATTATATTAGCAAGCTTTTTTAATGATTTAAATTTGGATAAACATCCACTATGCTTATAGTCTTTCACTAAAATAATATTGAGATTAAGACCTCTAAGCAAGGACTTCCAGGAAGATGGTATCTGAGTAGCTAGGCAGGGCTCAACTCTTTCACAAAAACAATGGAAAATGGGAGAGAGCTCTCTGAGGGACCTGCTGTGGGAATCCAGTGATGAGGATCTAGTAATGCACATCATCCAAGAGGAATAGTGACAGAGAGATAAACAGGCTAAATGGAAACCAGAAGCACAGACAACCACAAGGATATAGAATAAGTGGGACCAGGTGTCAAAGAGGAACCTTAACACAAAACAAAACAAAATAAAATCCTAGTTTAGAAAGAGAAGCTCACCATCTGAATAAGTTCATCAAGATAAATAGAAACCTAGATCCCAGCAAAAAATTACAAACCACACTATGAAATGGGAAGAAATGGCCCAGTCCAATGAACAAATTTTAAAAACAGGAGGAGATGCATAATGTGGAACAGCTAATTAAGGATGTCCAAACAAATATCATGAATCAACATAATGAAGTGAAGAAAGAGATAAAAGATATTAAGAAGTCATTGGGGTAATATACAGAAGAATTCATAAACATATATAAAAGATAATAGATCTGATGGTGATGAATGAACATTGCAAGAAATAAAAAATATGCTGGAAACACATGACAGCATAAAGAAATAGTACTTCTGAAATTGCACAGATGGAACAGAGAGAAAAAAATATATAAAAATTTAGCAGGGACACAGGGATTTGAATGACAATTTGAAACACACAAACATGCATTATAGGCATTCCAAAGAGAAAAGAGGGCAGAAGGAGTGTTGAAAGAAATAATGATTGAAAATTTCCCAACTCTTGATAAATATGTGTGTACATGTCCAGGAAGTGCAGCACACTCCAAACAGTATATTTCCTAGCAGGCTGTGTTAGTCAGCCAAAGGGGTGCTGATGCAAAGTACCAGAAATCTGTTGGCTTTTATAAAGGGTATTAATTTGGGGTAAATGTTTACAGTCGCAAGGCCTTAAAAAGTCCAACTCAAGGCTGCTTTCTCAGCAAAGACAGTTGCCATGTGTTTACACAAGATAGTGGGTGATCTCTGCCTGGTCTCGCCTTCTTTCTTCCTCTTAAGGTTCCATGGTCCCAAGTTCTGTCAATCTCAGCTGTAGGCTGGCATAGGGCTCATCTCTCAGGGCTTCCTATATCAGGCTGGCATAGGGCTCACTTCTTTCAAAGCTTTCTAAACTGCTGTGCTGCAAATTCTCAGGCAAATGGCTGAGTTCTCTCCGGGACCCCAGGATCAAACATGGCAAACTCTCTCCTCTTCCATGTCTTCTTCTGTGTCTTCTTGATTGAGTGCCCATTTATATCAAGGGGGTGGGGATGCAATACTGAGACACACCCTACTGCCATGGTTGATTTAAAGCCCTAATCTTGAAATAATTTAATCAAAGACATCTCAGCTGAATCTAATGCAATCAAATGGTATCATGCCGAGAGGAACAGACAAAATTTACAATATAATCTTTATCTTTTTTGGAGTTCATAAATAATCTCAAACTGCCAAACAGGCCTACACTGAGACAAACAGTTATCAAACTTTCAAACACTCAAGACAAATAGAGAACCTGAAAATAGCAAGAAAATAGAGATCCATCACATAAAAGGGAAGCTAGATGTAATTAAGGAATGATTTCTCATCTGAAACCATGAACGTTAGAAGGTAGTGGTATAACATAGTTAAGGTGCTAAAAGAAAAAAAAAAAACTGCCACCAAGAACTCTGTATTCAGGAAAGCTTGTGTTCAAAAAGGCAGGAGCATTCAAAATATTCTCAGATTAACAGAAATTAAGAGTGCTTGTCAACAAGAAACATTCCCTTCAAGATATACTCAAGTGACTTCTGCAGATTGAAAGGTAAAAACCAGGAAGAAAGAGTTGGAGGAGAGTGTAGAAATGAAGATTATTAGTAAGAATAAGTTGGGAGAAAAAACACCAAATGTAAGATATGAACTATAGTTAGTAGTAATATTTTGATGATATTCTTTCATAATTTATAACAAATATTTCACAGCAATGCAGGGTGTTGGTGGCAGGTTGATGTATGGAACTCCTGCATGATATTATGCATGTATGTTTTGTATGTTCACAACTTTTACTATACATTTATTGTTTATGTATGTTCATGTATGAATGATATGCTTCAATAAAATTTTAAAAAACATATAAAGAGAAATAAAAAATAAATATAACATATATAACCTTAAAGAAAAAGTGACTAATTTACCTATGCTTTGAAAGTAAAAACTTTGAATGTTAATGGATTAAAGTCTCCAATTGAAAGACACAGATTGGCAGAACGGATAAGGAAATATGACCCATCTATATGCTATCTACAAGAAACTCACCTCAAACTCAGGGACACAAGGAGTTTGCAAGTGAATGGTTGATAAATGATTTTACATGCAAAACATAAACAAAAGAGGATGGGAGTAGCTATACTAATACTGGAAAAAGTAGGCTTTAAATGCAAAACTACTGTAAAAGACAATTAAGGACACTGTATATTAATAAAAGTGGTACTCTATCAGTAAGAAAGAAAACTCAAAATCATTTATGCACCTAACCAGTGTGCTCCAAAATTCTTGAGGCAAATATTGGAAAAACTAAGTGGAAAAATAGAGGCCTCTACAATTATTGTACAGCATTTAATACATCATCTCCTGTTGTAGGATATAGAAAACATCCCTTTCCCTTTAACTCTTCCGGCACCCTATCAACCCTGACACCCGCTCCCTATCCCCCTGCCCC
>JAQZBX010079180.1:0-14008 GCA_029593785.1 Cabassous unicinctus | reverse complement strand
AAAAAAAAAAAAAAAAAAAAAAGTACCAGATGCCTGATGAAATCTAATAGTATGAATGTTACCCTGCTATTTGAGTTCACACACACACACACACACAAGTACATGATTATAGAGCCATACCTCAGCAGTCCCATGTGTAAAGAGCAGTTTTGGTTTACCCTAAGTGCGGTATGAGTCAACACCATGCCGTGGCTGCCAACAAGCTAATGTGGTCTCAGGCTACACTGATGGAAACAACATTCAGACTGTAGCGTGTGTTAGGCTTGCTTTATTCATGTGAGGCAGACCGCACCTAGAGTTTTGCACTTAGTTCCCGATCTCTCTAAGAGAAACTTAGGCAAACTGAAGTTCAGTAGAAGAGTGACCATTATGATGAAGGAAATGGAAACTCCTCTGAGGGCATGGAGAGGTTCTGCCTGGAAAATGGAAAGCTTATGTGAACCTGGAGAACTGATTACCTTGATATGCTAAGCTGTCCTGTGGAAGAAGGGTTACATTTGTACTGCATATAACCTATGTCTAGAATTAGACAAACAGTGAGAATCACTGGGAGACAGATATTATTGCAACAGAAAGATGTTCCAGAAGAATGGTCCCTAAATGGAAAGGAATATTTGGGGAGGCATTCAAACAGCAGTGAGGCAATGACAGGGATGTTCTCGAGGGGAATGTAGACATCAGCTGGCTCCTTGGATTAGATGAGTGGTTGTCAACCTGGGCCTCCAGCAGGGACTACAGAAAACAAAGGAATAGCTGAGAGGGTGCGGCATCATTACCCAGAGCTCCCTGCTCCCACACCCCTCCTCTACCAGGACAGCTCTCTCCTGTTCACACAATGGCCTTCTTCTGTGAAGGAGAGGTTTTGTTAAGTCACTGGAATAGATGAACTTAAAGGATCCCCTCCAAATCAGAAGTGCTAACATTTAGTCATCTTGACATGACTTCTCCTAAGAAGCAGAATAGAGTAGTGGTAAAGCATGTGAGCTCTACAGCCGGAAGGGCGAGGTTCAAATCCTACTGTTAGTTTTCTACTGCTGCACAGCAAATTAACACAAACTTAGTGCCTTAAGCAAACACTCATTTATTAGCTCACAGATTCTGTAGGTCAGAAGTCGGGGCGTGGCTTAGCTGCCTTTTCTGCTCAGGATCTCACAAAGCTGAAGTCAAGCTGTCAGCTGGATTGTGTTCCTTTCTGGTGCTTGAGGACTTCTTCCAAGTACACGTGGTTATTGGCAGAATTCATTAACTTGAGGCTGATGACTGAAGTCCTTTTCTTGCTAGCTGTCGACCAGGAACAATGCTCAGCTCTTGGAGGCGGCTCTCAGTTCCTTGCCTCGTGCCCCCTCCCCTCCATAGGCTGTTCACAACATGACTGTCGGCTTCTTGAAAATCAATGGAAGTATCTTTCTTCAATTCCATTCAGGGAATGCCTGGACCTTCTTTCAAGTGGCTCACCCAATTAGTTCAGGCCCACCCAGAATGCTTTCCCTTTTAATGAACTGGAAAGCAACTGGTTAGGGACCTTACCTCTGCAAAATCCCTTCCTTTTGGCCACATAATGTAACCTGATCAGTGTGAAATTACATCAAGGCAGGTACTCCAGGGGGCGGCACTCTTGGGGGGCACTTTGAATTCTGCCGGCCACCCTTAGAATTCTGCCGGCCACCCTTAACTTTTCCACGCATAGTTTCTGACCTTGGGCAAACAACCCAGGCTCTGTAACCCAGTTACTCCATAAAGTTACCACACAGCAGGAGTAGTGACTCCTAGAGGGTGGCTAGGAGGGTTAAATGAGTGAACAAACTTACCAGGTACAGTATTGTTATACAGGAATACGTGTTAGCCTCAGGGATTACGGAGTCCAGGGGAGGGCAGACATCTCCTGGTCCAGTGCTCTCAGGCGGGAGCTGCTCAGATGGGTCAGACGTGCAGTTTCACGGCAGAGGTGGCCTCTGCTCTCTCTCCTACTGCCTGGCTCTCCTCTTTGCTGCTGCTTTCACCGCTTGTCTTTAATCTCCTCTGTACTTCTGGTATCTATTGCCTGCTGTTAAGCCTTCCTTTTCTCTCCATTATTTTTTTCTTCAGCCTTTTACTTCTCTGTTGCTTTTCTAATGATTCTCATTTTTTACATTTGCAAGATTTGGCATTATTAGCCATTGCCACAAGTAAGACTATTTTTTCCTTCAGATCAGCAAACATTTGTCATGCCATTTTCATGCCATTGGTTCTTTTTGTTAGTGTTCACTGCTTATAGGCCTTTAAAAATATCTTTTTTACCGTCTTCGTTTGGTATTGTTTCAGATACCTGAAGTTATTGCATTTTGACTTATTTTCCCTTTAGATAAATTCTCCTTTACCAAATAGATAATTCAGAAAAGAATGTTTCACCTTTCAAAAACAATCCAGCCTTAGACTTTCCTTTTAATAGAAAAATCCCTCAGTACACTTAAAACATTATTCATTTTATAGCAATTTATTTTTAAAAACAATTTTCAGGAATCTTTCCATTGAGCAAAGTGAATCATCCTTGATTTGCAATCCAGTTTGCCAATAAAAATTATGAGTGGCTAGCAAAGGAATAAGGCAAGGCAATTTCAGTCTGCCAAAGTCAATGTAAAAAGCCACACAGCTGTAGCTGTCAGCAACATTTAAAAACACACTTCAGCATTGTATCCTGACCATAGTAGGTGCTCAGTAGACTATTTTTAGTAGAATTGAGGAGAATTCGGCTATCTACTGAGTTAAATCAAGGAGCTGTCACAGTAAGAAACAGCCATGAATCCACCTAATTAGTGTTCTTTCTTCCACCCAATACCAAACTCCAATGTGAAATAGAGTTTTCAAAGCAAACAGAAGAACCAGGAGCACTGAATACAGTGCAGTGCAGACAGCTCGTATGGCCAAATGAGCTGACATGCATTATCAGTTCCATCTTCAGCGCTCCCTGAAAACCAGGTGAGGTCACAGTTCCCATTCTGACTTGCTCTAGCATGCCGCTGCCTAGTCAACAGGGCCGTCTCTGCGCAGTTCAGGTAGGAGGCCTAAGGGAGACCTGAGCGATTCCACCACACCGGGCACCCTGCCCCCTGAGCCCAGGCAGCAGAAGCTGCCAGCTGACACCCCTCTGATTCTCCAACACCGTAGCTATCGCAGGACCTGATGCTTAAGAAGCAGCACTGGCCACAAGGCCAGCTGTACTTGAGGGGGATCAGCACACAGAGGCATCCCCATGCCAAAGCACCTCTCTGATAAACAGCTCTTAGAGGCCAATAGCTGGGCAGGGTTGTAGGGGCCTCTTCTCTCACGGTGTGCACAGCCATGAGGAGAGCCTCAGGGCAGGGAGCAAGGGGGACGATCACCCTTTAAAGGTGTAGACCCCTTCCCAGCTCCTGAGGGTGTTTTAAACCCCTTATTTCATACCTCACAGGAACCATGGGACACCGTGCCAAGGTGAGTGTAACTTGGTAAAATCACCATAGAGGGAAATTTGTCAATAACCAGTAAAATTACAAATGCACCCCTATTTGATGCAACAATCCCACTTAGAGATTTGTCCTATCAGTATACTTCCAAATGTGCTATTATTTATAAGAGCAGAATATTGGAAACAACATAAATGACCATCTATAGGGGGCTGTTTAAATAAAAATTGCATGCTATAATTTTTGCAAAAAGAGAGAAAAAAACAGGAACATACACATAGTGATAGCTTGTCTATGCAGACATTAGCCCTGCAAGAGCACACACACAGAAAATGGTAACACTGGTAGATTCTGGCAAGAGGAACTGGAGGGCTGGAGGCAAGGTAGAAGGGAGACTTTATTTACTGTTTCATGACTTGAATTTTGTAGTATCTGAATGTATTGTCTATTTTTAAAAGTAAAATTTTTAAAAGCATATGAAATCAGTGTCATTGTTCAATTAGACCAGGGTTCTTAACCTTTTTTGTTCCATGGAACCCTTTGCCAATCAGGTGAAAACCATGGACCTCTTACTAAGTCCAACTATACCTTGTACATTTAATAAATATATCACACCCGCAGCAACACGTCCCCACAAGAATAATGTTTTTTTGAATTTCAATTCAAGCTCACGGACCTCTTGTTAAGAACCCCTGAATTAGATGATGTTTGCAAAGATATTTTTAAATGTAATCTCTAAACATGCCTTAGTTATTGCTATGATTTTTATAATCCACTTTTTAAAAAATGAAGGTAAGTGACTTGCCCACGATCACACAATTAATACTTGACAGGCTACTTTCATGAAGACATCTGTTTCCCTGTTTATTGCTGAACTTCTCTTTGAACTTCTCTGCTAAGCTGTAAGTGACAGAGCAGGGGAAATCACATCTCCACCCGAGTCCTGTAGGGTGCCCTGTACTCGGTAGGACACTTAGTAATGAATGGATGAATGAATGAATGAATGAAGTCCCAGGTCCTGAATGGTAGGAGTAATGCCATGGTCCCAGGCTATTTAAAACAGACTGCAGCTCCTCTATCAGTGGAATCGATGGCTTAGCCATAGTCAAGGTGCTAACAGGCCCCTGTGGTCTAGCTCACCCCAGCACATCCATAACTGATCCCTCTGGAAAGTCTGTCTGCTTACTGGCTCTTCCTCTGCTCTCTGCTCCTCAAATGGAGTTCCCTGACGTTCCATCTCAGACCTGGTCCTTTCCCTTCCTTTCCCTTTTTTTTCCTTCCCTTCTCTCTCACACACTCTGGGCTAACTCGTCCATGTCCATGGATTTAGTTACCACCTATATATCATCTTTACCTGCAATTCTCTCTCTTGAATTCCAGCCCCACATTACCCACTGCCTAATGGAGAACTCCAACTGTGTGTTATTCAGACTCTTCAAACTCAGCAGGCCCAAAACCCACTCGTTTCCTTCCCCATTCCTCTAAAACTCCTTCCTTTATATTTTCAATCTTAAAAAAAAAAAAAACTACTTCTCACTCATCTTTATTATCCAGTCAATTCTATCTCCTAAGTGTAATTACACCTTCCTGTTTCTTTCCATGCTAGCTTCCACTTTCTTCTTTAAGGATCTCTTTATTTTTACAACAGCATCCTAACAGGGCCTCTGCTTCTTTCCTTGCCCCCTGCCTCTACCACCTTAATTCAGGATCCACAGTGCTGCCAAAATCATCTTTTGCAAAAGAGAAACTTGATGACATTGCTTCCCCATTTAAAAGACTTCCATTGGCCATGTCACTCACTGAGCAAAGCTGGAACCCCCAGGCCTCTTTACAAATCCCTTTGCCACTCTACTCTCGTCACTCTCCCCGATGGACCACACACTCCAGCCACATATCCACACCCACTCCTGCCTTTGACATGCTGGTGCCTCGACCCAGCAATGCCTTCTCTCCTGTTTTCCAGCTGGAAAACCCCACTCAACCACTTAGTCTCACTCCCTCTGAGAAGCCTTCCCTGAAATCTCTAGCTTCCACTCCCACTTCTCACACCCACAGACCTATGTACATGCCTTGATTATAGCACTTTTTATATGGTTTTGTCATTATTTATATGATGGTCTCTCTCATGAGGTCGGGAGACTTAGCTTGTATCCCTGACATGTGGAACAAACTAGTCTCAATAAATGTTTGTTAAGCAAATACATTCCAATGTCTAATAATTTACAAACATACTTTGTGTATACTAACCCTTAATATCTTAAAGTACCACCTATATTAAGAATTTTCTTTGAGTCCAGCATTTCTGTGGGTGACTCTATACCTCATAAGAACTAAGGACAGCTTACATATGAGGTCAGATAAGGGGTGTATGCTTTGATTTTTATACGGGGGCAGGGGGAATGATGGGAATTTAGGTATAATTCCAATTACTACAAGCAATTCAGCAGCTTTATTTCTGGATTGTCCTTTTGACTTTGTAAACAATCACAACCCACAGTTTCAGGAATGCTACAATAATACTTCATAAAAGAAAATTAATTGATATACTAAATCCCTCAGGTGAAAACGAAGTTGTTACTCAAACTAGTAGCATAAGGCATGCATCCAATGTCAGTGGGAAAGGAGGCTGGGCCTGGGGGAAGAGTGGGTGGGGACCGGACCTCCCTGGGGGGGCTGCTAGCCAGGGAGGTGTGCTCACACGGAGGCCGTCTTCCTTATCAAACAGGTGGCAAACCTATGGGTTCAGCTAATCCTTCTAATTACACAGGACCTGGCTGCTGATCAAGACCAAGGGGGGCAATTTTCACTCCTCATGGGGGAGGGCTGGCAAGCCAGACAGGACCCCTGCCAAACAGGTGGTGGTTCATGGCAGGATTTCAGACCCAGCAGGAAACTGGGGCCCTCGACAAAAAAAGATGCCATGGTAGAAGCCCCATCCCAGAGGCTGGGCCCAACCCACATCTCCAAGCCTGCTGAAAGGCAGTGGCTTGAAGGGCATGGGTAGGGGAGGGGATGGGCAGGGCTCCCCTGAGACCCAACAGACACCAGGGCTACAGAAGCAGGACTAATTCTAATCTCACTGGTGATGGGATAGAACCTACTAATGAGTCGCCTGACTTGATCAGTGGTTGGCAAACTATGGCCCACAGGCCAAATTCGGCCTGCCACCTGCTTCTGTAAATAAAATTATTCTGGAACACAGCCACACTCATTTACTTACGTCCTGTCTAGGGCTACTTTCACTCTACAACAGCAGAGCCGAGCAGCTGCGACAGAGAAAGGATGGCCCAAAAGCCTAAAATATTTACTACCTGGTCCTTGGCAGAAAATGTTTGCCAACCTCAATCTAGACAATGCCCAGGCTGCATATCAAATCAATTTAAATCAGAAACTCCAGCGGTGAGGCCCAGTCATGGGTACCTTTTAAAACTTCCCAGGTAATTTCAAGTTGCAAAACACAGGTCCAGCCTGAGGCACTAACTCCAAGAAGCAGCTGAATAAGTCACAGAATAAGTCTGTCTCAGCTGAATAAGCCATAGAGCAGTGGGGTTCAGAGCATGAGCTTTGGGGAAAATCTCAACCCCTGCACACCTCAGTGTCTTCATCTGCAAAATGAGAGAATAACAGCACCTACCTCCCGGGTTGGGGGGAGGAGTAAAGGAGAGAATGTGTGTGGTGCTCACTTGTCAAAAGTTTTGACAAGTGGGTACCCAGAACTGAGGGTGGCTAAGGGGTGGACAGCAGCTGCTGCCATCATGGCCTACAGCTGGAGGAACCACAGCACCCTCAGGATTGGCACACAGGGGGCCCAAAGACAAGTGTTCGTGCCAGAGGCTGAGCCACATCCTGAAGATGCTGCAGGGAAAAGCCATTGTACATGTGCCACGACCAAACTGCCATGCCTGTGTGTGGTTCACAACAACTTGAAAGACATGCCATGGCGAACCTCTGGCCACATCTCCCCATACTTGACCTGAGTTCCCTGATTCTGGCTAGCTCTGAGGATCACAGCTCCTTATCTCCTTTTGGTGGCTTCTGGTATATGCTAGGTCTTGCCACCTAAGCCCAAATCCTGCTGCTTGGATCACACACTGGGGCAGAGGCACGCTTGTGAGGACTAAGAGCTACACTGCGCACCTCTGCTTCCTTCCCACCTGGGTGTCAGTTTGGATCTGACATTAGTCTGTCAATCTCATACCCAGTAACACAGGAGGGCTCTGGTCTGCTATACACAGACCCTTGGGCAGACAGGCTGGCCTCTAGAGGTGCTCCACTAATATTAACAAGTGAAGGGCATGCTGCAAAATTCTTGGGCTTCTTGCTCAGCCAGTGACCTACATCGGGGCAGGGAGATGACTGCATTTCACAGACAGGCCAGGATCTTATTCAGAGTTAGTGACCTCTCCTGCCTGGCGTAAAGATAGGTGACCCTTTAAATGCATGACCACAGTTCTTATGAACCCTGGCAGGATTTGGAAACCAACCGAATCAACAGATGGTAAATGACAGCCCTCACTACCTCAGCCAGAGATATGACTGTTTGCAGTAGGCCATCTCGCCCTTCATGCTGGTTTAAGGCTTGGGCTGGAATAGAATCAAGTTGAGTGACCAGTGGTAGAAAACCAGGCCAATACCACCCTGAACTTAAACAACGATCTGAAAGGAAGGAAGGCTCAGCGACATACAGGTGCTTAGCCATGGGGCCTGCACCTAAAACTATCAACACATATGATGATCTAAAACAGCTGGGGTCAAGCCATGGTTAGGGCCAGGGCCACTGCACAAATGGAAAATCCAGGAACCAGCCAGTGGGAAGGTTTAACTATAAGAGCAATGAAAATAATGGCTTCCATTTATTGAGGGCTACTAAGTGCTAAGAGATTTATTTACATGCTATTCCTTATTCAATCTGTATGAACAGCCTATGAAGACTCTGAGAATTAAGTATTGCATCATCACATAGTTTTAAGTGGCAGAACTGGGATTAGAACCCAGGTCTGCCTGGCACTAAAGCTGTTACTTTGTATTACCAGGTTATGAAGCCTCCCTAGCTAGCTAATTATGCCTCTGCTGTGACATAATCCTGTTTGGCCAAATAGCCTTGGACCTAGGCAAAGAAATAAGATCCATATCTTATGGGGGAAGCAGGTGTAGCACAGTGGTGGAGCGCCTGCTTCCCATGTATGAGGTCCCGGGTTCAATCCCTGCTGCCTCCTTTAAAAAAAAAAAAAAAAGATCCATACCCCATGGGACACCAGCCAATCAACTGGAGGGAAAAAACATCCCTCTACCCATGGCAGTTCTACCCATACATACACCCTTTGTACCACTTTTTTAGGTTCTCATGGTCCCTTCAGAAACTCCTGTGGGTTTCTGTTCCAGGCTCCTCCTTACTCTATCCCACTTGGCTGCTCCTTGGAGAGCACTTAGAGTCTGGCATCTGACCTCTCCATCTCAAGAATCCATTCTCGGCTCAACCCTTGAATGATGTCTCTTCAATGATTTACTCATCAAAGAAGCAGTCACCTCCTCCCCCAATTGGTGATGATAAAAACCATATCTTTTTTCTCACTTGAAGAGAATATAAAATCTAATTCTCTCATCTGTGCAGCACAACTTTGCTACCTGCTGAGCTCATCTAGGAACCCCCTTTTACCTCCCTCTGGGTTACCTGCCCCGTTACTACACTGGTTAAAAGCAGTGACTCGGGAACCAGCCCACCTGGGTGCAATACCTGGTCCTGTCATATAATATCTGGTTAAGCTAGCAATCTTGTTTTCTCATCTGCAAACCGGCAGTAATAATTGCACCTCCTTCAAATGTTGGGGGTGAGAAGCAAGACAATATAATACATGCAACGTACTTAGCTTCCGTACTGACACAAGATAAACATTCACCAAATATTAACTATTATGACTAGCTGGCTGTGATTACACACACACATACTCTCTTCCATCCAAACTGGGTCATCTCTAACTCTCCTTCTCACTATGAAATTTTATGATTGTCAGCGAATCCACAGAGACCATCCCTCTGCCAGTTTTGGAGAAGCTAGAGCACTGATGCATGCCATTCTCCCAAAGGACAGAGAATGAAGCTGAATATTTTCCTAGCCACATTAAAAATTACGTTCTTTAGAACAACACAAAAATGGAGTGATATGATTTTCTGAAGCCTCTCTTTAACCTGCATATTGGACATAGACTCACTGGTTATATACACTGTTTTTCCATATTGGGCAGATCTGGCCCTGAAAGAAACTAGATCATGAGGCTCATAAATCATCTCTTTCCATTCATGCTCATCTGGCTAGTGTCACAGCTCTGTCACTGTCTTGATTAGTGCAGGAAAAAGGGAGTTATGATTAACTGAGGTGATTCTGTGGTCAGAAAACACCAGATGAGTCAGGTAAACTGCTCAGTTATTGATCAGTTGAAAAGCAGATTTAAGTTGCCCTTGGGCTCTGGAAACATGAAGCTGGGAAGGCCGAGGAGTAGCTGCCCCTCTCTTACAAAGCTTTTGGTAATTGTGAAGAGGAAAACGTAGACATTGGGCTAAGTGGAGCTCCTTCAATTTGAGGGGCACATTTTGAAAAGGGTAGAAAGGAGACTGCCTCATGCTCTGGATTATCTTGTTTGCCAGTCACTGAGTAAAAGCTTGGCCAGACTGCCCAGTAGGACAATCATGGTCAATCTTATTCTAGCTTGCTGCTGTGATGCTTTCTGGAATGTTCATATGCACGGTTCAAATGACAAAACCCACAGAAAAAATTACCTGCTTTGCTCACAGTCCACACTTTCTGCTAATGCAGTCATGTCACCATACAAGATTGCCAACAAACAGAGGCAAGTTTCTGAGCATTTGCATCTAGAGAAACAGTTCTTAAAGGATGGTCTGGGGACCCTTGGGGGTCTCCAAGAAGTCAATGCTGTTTTCATAACACAAACACATTATTTGACTTGTTCTCTTTCATTCTCTCTCAAGTGTACAGTGGTACATGATGTATGATATGGCAACAGATTGGATGCAGAAGCAATCAATAATCCAGCTTTCTGCCATTAAGCCAGACATTCAAGAGATTTGCAGCAAAGTAAAACAATGACACTATTCTGACATTCTTTTTGGAAAAATACAGGTTTAAAAAAAATAAAATAAAAACAAGTTATGATGTTAACATTAGGTATATTATTCTTCTAAATAAATTGAAGTTTTAAAAAAAATTCTCAGTGTTAATTTCTCATATGCTCAATATTGATAGATATAACCCCCTGTTAAAAGTAAAAGGCATTTAAGGCTCTCAATAATTTTTAAGGGTATAAAGAGGTCTTAAACGCAGAAAGGTTGTAAAGCACTGACCTAGAAGAAACTGACAATTTTTTTTTAAACCTAGTGGAAGCACCCAAGACTCTTCATCTTCTTGGTTTTGGTCTTAGTAGCCTTATGACCTGCCTTGCCCCAAATCCTTACTACTGCATTGCCTTTATTCTGCCCATGGTACTGGTCTAGGCGGTTCTTGGTTCCTAGCAAGGCAGAGAGGTTTTCCTCCGCCTCTCCCCTCTCTCAATCAGGCATTATTCAGATGAAGCCTGCCCACTTCTGCCCAGATTATTAACAAGGAACCTCTTCAAGGGGACAGGGGAGAGAGATGAACTTCTATGGGTTGACAATGGGAGGGAGGTGAGCCTAGATCACCAGGAGTCAAAGACGATCCTGAGTCTGGGCTACAGAGACTGCGGTGGAGCCCCACGCCTGGGGGGCAGGGAGCAGGAAATGCCAGCCTCTCATTCACTGGCAGGAAGTTTCAGATCACATGTCCCCCACCTTGTGTGAAAGGCACCATGACTAACACCAAAGCCACTTTCTCTGCAGGCACCAGGGACCTCAGAAGCCCTCCTTGCAAACAAAGCTGGAGGTCTATCTCCATCTCTCTCTCCCCAAAGTCACAGTAAAATACCCAATTCAATCTAATTCACCTATAAACAACCATTAAGCTCCTCCTAGACTCCTATATGGTAGGGAGAAGTGCAAAGATTAATAAGAAACGCTTCCTCCCTGCCCTCAAGGAGCAGGAACAAACCTTTAATGGAGCTGGTCCTTAGCAAAATGATCAGAGGAATTTTAACTAGTGTCTCTTCCCTCGACTGTTTCCTAGAGGAAGCACAAGGTAAAAAAATGCAAAGCTGCTAAAGAAAGCAGGGAAACAAAAGTCCTAAATAATTTACAACAGTGGATAATCAGCATCAAAATCTAAGAATTGATTCTGCAAAAGAAGCCACTCTCTGCTTCTTTCTAAATGCTCTTTCTTAACCTTAAATTCAACTGTTGGCCTGGACAAAAAGAAACTGATTGCCTACCAAACAAAAGCTCTCGCATCTGACCTGGTTATCCTCAGGTTCCCAGGCAGGATTCACTTAAGAGGCTCTTAGGAGGCATCCAGCCAAAGAGACACCCAGCCCAGAGGGCTTCTGGAGAAAGGAAGGACTCAAAACAGTTTTGAATTGCAAAATGCCTTAAAGTAGGTTCTAGAATCATAAAGTTCCACATTAAAAAAAAAAAAAAAAAAAAAAAAATGATGCCAGTGAAAAAACGTTTAATCATTGCTGGTTATTTAACAAGGCCAGGAGCACACAAACCACATGGGCATCACGACCAGTGGCTTAAACTTCAAGCAAGGACCTACCGCAGTCAAAGTTAGAATGTACCAGATCCTTAAAGCCAAGGAAGAGGGAAGCGGGTGTGGCTCAATCGATAGAGCTCCCGTTTACCATGCGGGAGGCCCCGGGTTCGTTTCCCGGCGCCTCCTTGTGAGGGCAGGCCGGCCCGGTGCAGTGGGCTGATGCAGCAGGACCTCACAGCAAGGGGGAGATAAGCAGACACGGAAAAAACACACAGCGAATGGACACAGCAAACACAAGCAGCAAGGGGGGGATAAATAAGTAAATAAATAAATCTTTAAAAAAAAAATAAATAAAATAAATAAATGAATAAAGCCAAGGAAGAGGAGTAAACGGAGAGTTGTTCATGAAAGCATTTTCTGAAACCATCTCCTTCCCCCTTTGCATTCTACTTCCTCTCACCTCTTCCACCTCCACCTCAAGTTTAATCATCTCTGTTCAGCGGAGTTTTGAAATTCTGGGAATCATCTCACTTTAAGCCTCTTCTAACCTTTTATGAAGATTATCAAGATTATGTACTTCCAAATCTCCTGCACTATGAACATCAAAAGCCCATTAACTAATTAATCATATGTGTTTAAAGATTATCTGTACATAAAATATTGGATGAGATTTATCAATACAAATAGATATGATAAAGCCACTATTCCCATCATACAAAAAAAAACATCATTTTCCCTCAGTCACATATTATCTCTTTCTCTCTTCCTCCCCTCCTCTCCCCTTCTCTTCAGCTTTCCTTCTCTCTCTCTCTCTGCTAATAATCACAATCACCTGCCATGACTTCTGGCCCCGCGGTGCACATTAGAAGATGATTCAACAAAATTGACAAAATTTCACATCATTAAAAAGTGTCAAAATTGAAAATGATGAATGCAGCTTCTTCATTTAGAAGATAGCTTAAAGGCAATTGCATGGACTTTCTATAAGACAAAGGTGGTTTCAAATCTAGGTGCCACTTGTGTGAACCAATCCTGCAAGGTTATCATGAAGATTAAATAAAATAATGTCTGTCAATCATTTAGCCTGGCATGTAAAAAGTGCTCAAGAAGTGATGATGATGATATTGATGATGGTTATGAAGTATGTGCAATTTAGGCCATAGCTCAGAAGGGGGAAAAAATCAGAAAGACAAAGACCATACATACATTTGAATGTTTCTTAATAAAAGATTTATTTATTTATTTCTCCCCCCACCCCCTCATTGTTTTGTGCTTGCTGTCTGCTCTCTGTGCGTTCTTCTGTGTCTGCTTGTCTTCTTCTCTTTAGGGGGCACCAGGAACCGATCCTGGGACCTTGCGGAGTAGAGAGAGGCTGCTCAGTCTCTTGTGCCACCTCAGCTCCCTGATTTGCTGCATCTCTCATTGTCTCTCTTCTGTGTCTCTTTTTGTTGCATCATCTTGCTGCACCAGCTCTCCTGCACAGGCCAGCACACACAGGCCAGTACCGTGTGGGCTACCTTTCCACTCGGGCCAGCTTGCTTTTCTCCAGGAGGCCCCGGGAATTGAACCCTGGACCTCCTATATGGTAGACAGGAGCCCATTCACTTGAGCCAAATCCGCTTCCCTGTGCATTACATTTAAATTGGTTTTTCACTGGACAAAGCACTTTCTAACACTAATTTCTCTGGTTCCCCAGAACACACCTGGGTGCAATAGGTAGGACAGGTTCTATGTCCCATTTGATAAGTCGTGGAGAGGGAAGCAGAGAACTACTGAGCCAGTTTTTGGTGCAAGCTTACAAAGGTCATCAAGTGGAAGAGCTGGGAGTAGAGCAGGAGCCAGCAGGTCACATCCACTGAAAAGAAACTGTTCTCTATTTGGCTGACATCCTCAATCCTGTTACTTCATGGTCCTGAATCATACTAAGAATTGGTAACTAAAGAATTTAAGATTCAAATGTTAAAGTCAA
>JAQZBX010079179.1:0-14020 GCA_029593785.1 Cabassous unicinctus | reverse complement strand
CCAATAATGAGCAATCTGAGGAGGAACAAGAAAAAAATACCATTTTCAATAGTAACTAAAAGAATCAAATACCTAGGAATAAATTTAATTGAAGAGGTAAAGGACACTGTTAAAGGAAATCAAAGAAGTCTTAAATAAATGGAAGAATATTCCCTGTTCATAAATAGGAAGACTGAACATCATCAAGATGTGGATACTACCCAAACTTATCTACAGATTTAATGCAATCCCAATAAAAATCAACACAGCTTTTTTTAATGAATTGGAAAAACTAAATACAAGATGTATTTGAAGGGTAAGAGGACCCAAATCACCAAAGAAATGTTGAAAAAGAAAAATGAAATTGGAGATATCACTCTACCTGACTTTAAAACATACTTCAAAGCTACAGTGGTCAAAATTGCATGGTACAGGCACAAGAATAGACATACCAACCAATGGAAATGAATTTAGAGTTCTGATATAGATCGTCGCATGCAGTCATCTGATATTTGACTACGCCGCCATGCCCACTCAACCAGGAGAAAATTGCCTCTTCAACAAATGGTTCTTGGAGCACTGGATATCCATATCCAAAAGAATTATAAAGGAACACCATCTCACACCTTATACAAAATCCACTCAAGACAAAGGTCTAAATATAAGACCCAAGACCTTAAAGAACATGGAAAATAATGTAGGGAAACAACCACAGGACCCTGTAATAGGAAATGGTTTCATGAACTTCACCCCCAAAGCACGAGCAGCAAAATTAAAAATAGATAAATGGTATCTCCTCAAAATTAAAAACTTCTGCACCTCAAAGGACATTATCAAGAAAGTAAAAAGGTAGCCTACTCAATGGAAAAAAAATATTTAGCAACCATATATCTGATAGGAGCCTAATATCCTGTACATATAAAGAAATCCTACACCTCAAAAAGAAAAAGAAAAACACACATTTAAAAAATGGGCAAACAACTTGAAAAGACACTTCTCCAAGGAAGAAATACAAATGACTAAAAAGCACATGAAAAGATGCTCAACATCACTAGCTATTAGAGAAATGCATATCATAACTACAATGAGATACCATCTTAAACTCTTTAGAATGGCAGCTATTAAAAAAAAACAGCGGAATATAAGTGTTGGAGATGATGTGGAGGAATGGGAACACTCATCCACCTCTGGTGGGAACGTAGAATCGTGTAGCCATTGTGGAAGATGGTTTGGTGGTTCCTCCAAAAACTAACTATAGAACTTCCATATGATCCAGCATTTCCACTACTGAGTATATACCCAGAAGAACAGAAAGCAAAGACATGGACAGATATATGCACACCAATGTTCATAGCTGCATTATTCACTATTGCCAAAAGTTGGAATCAACCCAGGTGCCCATCAAGAGATGAATGGGTAAACAAAATGTGGTACATTCATACAATGGAATATTACTTCGCTGTAAGAAAGAATAAAGTGCTAACCCACGGGACAACATGGATGAATCTTGAGGAACTTATATTGAGTGAAGCAAGCCAGGCATTGAAGGATGAACAGTACATGATCTGACTGATATGAATTAAGCAAATTGAGTAGACTCAGAATTATTGCCTGGAAGATATGTTTACAAGACATAAAACGGGAGAAGATTGTGAGCCAACAGCTATACAGACATAATCTATGGTAAGGTAAATTTGTGTAGTTCTGTATGGAAGGGATATGACAGGAGGGTAGTGATATTACTGGGCTGAGTGGTGCATGTTTGACAGGTTGGTAGATTGAGAAGCATGGGTTGGAAGGTCCAGGGTGCTGGGGATGGAGGGTTTGGTAGAGGGACCAGGTGAACACTACGATTTGTGGATATGTGTTGAAAGTACAAAGTTGGGAATGCTCTTATGACAGTATGACAAGGAAGGGTTACTGGTTTGGGATATTGGAAGGGGGGGCATTTGGCACAGGGTGCACCTGGAGCAGGCTTCTAGGGAGTGTATGAGTGATCATTCTGTCATAATGTGTTGTATCAGTTGGTGGATACCCACATAATGAGCAGGAAAGTATTGGATTGCCATCCTCAGGAGGACTGATTTATTCACAAATAAGGGGGAGTTGTTTGAGAACATGAGTGGTTCCTAATAGGGGAGGACAAACCAGTGTGTCAAAACCTCAGTCTTGTTGCATGTAATAATGAATCTTGTCATTCAAGGAGTGAAACCAAGGCATCACCGTGTGCCCTAAGAGGAGGAGGAGGGAAGAATAGAATAGATCAAACAGGGCATTTTTAGTGGGCAGTGGAAGTGTTCTACATATCTTACAATGATGGACATAAGACATGGTAAATATCATCAAAATTTATAAAAGTGTATGGTTTAAAATATAAACCACCATGTTTAGTAGGTATGTTTCACTATTTTTATATCAGTTATAACAAATGTACTATCCACATATAAAAAGGTATTAATATGGAAGGTGGGGGAGAAGGGGAAGGATGTTGGGTATATCAGAGTCTCCTGTATTCTGTGTGTGATTTTGCTGTGACCTAAAACTTCTTTGAAAACAAAATGAAAAATATAGAGACACTGGGGAATGAGTAGGGGAAGGTGCCATGGTACATAGACAGGACAGCAAATCTTGCACTGATGAAAGGGAAAGGGTAAAAAAAAAAATTTTTTTTAATATTTTTCATTTAAAAAAAAATCCCAATCTTTTAACTTTATTGTATTTTTTAAAATTTTATGTATTTTATTTCTTATATTTAAACTTATCATTATTGTTTAACTTTCCTATTAATTGTATTTGACTATTGTAATGGTTTCATTTTTAAAGAAGCTTTGGATCACAGAAGAGTTACAACTGGGGTGGGGAAGGATCATTGGTGAGGAATGTCAGTGATGTGGAATGCATGGGAGGAAGTTCACCTGAGCATACATGTAAGGTATATAAAATTGTTCGAGTGTTCACAGGGAATTGCCACAGTGGGTGGAGACTCACACAATAACTAAGAGAATACTGAATCCCATCCTGGAGAGCTCTGCCACATTCTCTAAAGGAGCAGCAATAGTTCCCCAAGTACAGGAGCAGTGACTGGCAAAGGAGGATGATCCACTGATGGGCCCTTGATAATGATGACTTGGCTTATGAGCCTTTGCTCTTGAAATAGACACTTAGCCTATTGTTATGGGGTGCAAGGGTTGCCTCCTTATTGCTCAAATGTGGTCTGTTTCTAAGCCAAAATCAGCATATGAATGCTTTACCTCCCCCCCACCAGCATGGGTCATGACTCCTGGGGATGAGGTTCCCTGGCACTGTGGGATTTCTACCAAGCATGAACTAGCAATGCAACTGGAAAAAGACTTCAAATAAAAGGGGAAAAGTTAAAGATAAATTAGTTTATAACACTAAAATACTTCAGAGTGAGTTGGAAACTCATACCAGAGGTAATGCTTACACACATCTGAGCAGGATCTCATAGACTTCCAAAGTGGATACTACCCCAAATAGTGGGGTTCCTGAGGGCTCTGGAGGCACCCAGGTCCTATGGTCAGGGTGGATATCTTAAGAGTTTGGTGACTTGCCAGTGGGCCCTACTTTGGTGTTTGTATTCCTGAGAATGACAGAGTTGGACTCAGTTGTGTCTTCCCTGCACACAGCTCATCTGTCCCTTCTATTTTAACCTACACTTGGTGCTGGAGTTTGTCGATGTATGTCCAGAGACTCGAATCATTCGTCTTTCCATGTACCAGCTGGGCCTGGAATCTCAGTGGAGTTGCAACACCTACTCTACAGCTCATTGGACTCACCCAGGACATCCAGCGGGGAGATGATGGTGGACAACAGCTCTCCCAGGGAATGGAGAGAGTCTGCAGCTGCAGGCAGCATAATCCCATACAATTTCCCCATGAGATATAAGCTCCTTTTCAGTTGGAGGTGGAGTGGACATCACCATCCCAGAATCTTTGGGATTGGAGGAAGAGCTATGGACTAACATGGACTTACTGGTATTCTACTGTAGACATATTGTGATTCTAATAATGGAAGAAATTACAACATTCATGTGGAGCCAGTGGCCACTGGAGGCTCTGGGGGCAGGAAGTGGAAAAAACAGTTGTAATACTGGGAGCTTTTTTGGAACTTGGGAATCATCCTGAGTGATGTTGCATGACAGATTTAGGCCAATTTATACCATCACATAACATGCAGAACTGTGTGGGAGTGATGGTAGACTACAATGTGAACTATGGTCCATGCTTAATGGCAAAGCCCCAAGATGAGTTTATTAATTGCAATGAATGTGCCACAATAATGAAGGATGTTTATGTGGGAGGGTGTGGGTGGTGTGGGCATTGGGGCATATGGGAATCCCTGTATTTTTCATGTATTATTTATGTAATCTAAGTATCTTTTAAAATTTAAAAAAAAATTAAAAAAATACACAGGAGGCATATAACAGAAGATTTGAGTAGGCAGAAGAAAGGATTGATGAGTTTGAAGGCATGAACTCTGAAATTAGACATACAAAAGGAAAGATGAAAAAAGAATAGAAAAACTTAACTGGATATCAGGGAAGTAAAAATGGCTAGATATGGGTGTCCAAGAGGAGAAGAGAAAGGAAAAGGGTCATAAGAAATATTTGAAGAAATAGTGGTAGAAAATTTCCCATCCCTTTTGAAGTCTATGGATATCTGAGTCCAAGAAGCACAATGTACTCCCATCTGAATAAATTTGAATAGACCAACTCCAAGACACATATCAATCAGAATGACAAATGCCAAAGAGAAGGAAAATTCTGAGAGCAGCAAGAGAAAACCAATGCATAATACCTAAGGTATGCACAATAAGATTATGTGTCCATTTCTCATCAAAAATGATGGAAATAAGAAGGCAGTGGTATGATATATTTAGGACACTGCAAGAGGAAACCTGCCAGTCAGGAATCTTATATCCAGCAGTATTGTCTTTCAAAAATGAGGGCAAATGTGACTCGTCAATATCATTACTAGGTATATTCCCCAAAGAACTGAGAACAGAGACATGAACAGATATCTGCACACCCATGTTCACAGCAGCATTATTAATGATTGCCAAAAGTTGGACACAACCCAGGTGTCATCCAACTGATGAATAGATAAACAAATTGTGGTGTATACACACAATGGAATATTATGCAGCACTAAGAAGAAATCAAGTCATGAAGTATATGACAGCATGGTCGAAACTGTAGTATATTATGTTAAGTGGAGAAGCCACACACAAATGTACAAATACTGTTGATTGTGCTATTATAAACTAAATATATTGTGTAAACTCATGGAGTTAATAATTAAAATATAGGTCACCAGAAAATAGTAGGGTAGAGTATGGAATGCTAAGCTTTAATCTGTGCAGAATTGGTAAAAAGCTTGTTTGCAAATTTTTGGAAATGAATACAAATGGTTAAGCATATCATGGTATGTGTAAATAACAGTACTATTGTATGGGTATTGCATTGTATGCTTGAAAGAGAAAGTCTAAAGTCATGCATATTACTATAAGGTAGGCTAAAAACTGTTACACGGGGTTTTATAAGGTCATAAAACCTCATGTAAAACAGAAATATGGGTGATATTGCATATAAAAAACTGGTTTTTACAAAATATAAATACATATACTAGAGAGAAGGGTAAAGAATAGCAGCTATATATGGGAGAGGAAGCACAGAGAGATTGAGACTTGCTGAGTTTAGGGTTTTTATTATTATTGCTGTTATTATTATTATTATTGGAATATTGAAAGTGCTGTAAGAATGATATGATGACTGCACAAATATGTGATTACATTGAATCCCACTGATTGTACACTTTGGAGAGATTTATGCTTTATTAATATGTATCAATAAAATTGATTTGTTAAGAAAAAAAAAGAAGGCAAGTTTGGAATATTCACACATAAACAGAAGCTGAGAGAAATTGTAATCAAAGCACTGGCCTTACAGGATCTCCTAAAGGGAGTTCTATAGCCTGAAAAGAAGAGACAAGAGACAGAGGCTTGGAAGGTAATCTAGAAATGAAGATTATATCAGTCAAAATAATTAAAATTGTAAAAAGAATGACGGAAAAAATATGACAGATAAAACTAAAATGTCAAAATGGATGAAATAAGAACTGTCTTTACAATAATAACAATGAATGTTAATGGCTTAAACTCCCAAAGAGAGGCAGAGATTGGCAGAATATATAAGGAAATAAGAGCCACTATATGCTGTCTACAAGAGACTCACTTTAGACCAAAGGATACCAATATATTGAAAATGAAAGGCTGGGAAAAGATATTCCATGCATGCAGTAACTAAAAAAAAAAAAAGAAAAGGAAAAGCTGAAGTAGCTAAACTTATAATGAATGAAATAGACTTTAAAAGCAAAACTATTATTAGAGACAAGAAAGGGCATAGTATATTAATAAAAGGAGAAATACACCAGGAAAAATTAACAATCATAAATATATATATGCACATTACCAGAATACCCCAAGATATGTGAGGCAAACAGTGGCAAACCTGAATGGAGAAATAGATGTCTATGCATTAAAAGTTGGAGACTTCAATACACCTCTCTCAGCAATGGATAGAACATCTGGGCAGAGGGTCAATGAAGAAACAGAGAGCTTGAATAATTATATAAATGGACTAAACCTAATAGATATATACAGAACATTGCACCGCAAATCAGCAGGATATACATTCTGCTCAAATACCCATGGATCTTTCTCCAGGATTTACCATATCTTGGGTCACAAAGCCAAACTCAATAAATTCAATAGGACCAAAATTATACAAAGCACTTTCTCTGATCATAATGAAATAAAGTTGGAAATCAACAAGAGGTAGAAAAAGGGAAATTTCAAAAATGTATGGAAACAAACAACACACTCTTACATAATCAATGGCTCAGAGAAGAAGTTGTGAGAGTAATTAAGAAGTATCTCGAGATGTATGAAAATGAGAACCTGACATAGAAACTAAAGGATGCAGCAAAAGTAGTGATGGGAGGGAAATTTAAAGCTCTCAATGCTTAATTGAAAAAGAAGAGTAAGCTAAAATCAATGACCTAACTACACAGCTGGATGAACAGGAAAAAGAACAACAAACTAGTCTCAAAGCAAGTAGAAGCCATGAAATCACAAAGATCCCAGCAAAAATAAATCAAAATGAGAACCAAAAAAAACAAAAACTAACAAACAAACAAAAAACCCAAGAGAGAATTAACAAAACCAAAATTGCTTCTTCAAGAAGATAACAAAACCCTTTGCTGGACTGACAAAGAAAAAGAAAGAAGATGCAAATAAAAGAACATAAAAGGATACTATGAATAACTGTATGCCAAAAAATAGACAATGTAGATGAAATGGAAAAATTCCTAGGAACAGAAGAACAACCTGTACTGACCCTAGAGATATAGGAGACCTCAACAAAACAAACACAGGTGAAGAGATTGAAACAGACATCAGACAACTCCCCAAAATGAAAATCTCAAGACCAGTTGGTTTTACAGGTGAGTTCTACCAAGCATTTGAAGAAGAGTTAATACCAACCTTAATCAAGCACTTCCAAAAAATTGAACAAGAAGGAACGCTACCAAACTAATCCATGAAGCCAATATCACATTAATACCAAAGCTAGGTAAAGATAGGTAAAGACAAAAAAAGAAAAAAGAAAATTTCAGACCTATTTCCCTAATGGTCCCTCAACAAAATACTTGCTAATTGAATCCAACAACACTTTAAAAGAATTATTCATCTCGATCAAGTGGGTTTTATACCAGGTATGCAAGAGTTGTTTAACACAAGAAATTCAATCAGTATAATACAACATAATTAATAAATTAAAGAAGAAAATTCACATGATTCTATTAACACAAAAAAGCATTAGACAAAATATAGTATCCTTTCTTGATAAAAACACTGCAAAAGATAGGAATTGAAGGAAACTTTCTCAACATGTTAAAGGCCATATATGAAAAACCCACAGCTAGCGATGTGCTCAATGGTGAAAAACTGAAAGTTTCCCCTTTGAGATCAGAGAAAAGATAAGGATGCCGACTGAAACCATTGTGGTTCAATATAGTGCTAGAGGTTCTAGCTAGAAAAATCAGGCAAGAAAAAGAATTAAAGGCATCCGAATAGGAAAGGAAGAAGTAAAACTTTCACTTTTCACAGATGATATGATCCTATAACTAGAAATTCCTGCAATATCTACAACAAAGCGGCTAGAGCTAATAATCAATTTCATTGAGTGTCAGGATGCAAGATGAATAAGCAAAAATCAGTAGAGTTTCTATACAGTAGTAATGTGCAATCTGAGGAGGAAGTCTGGAAAAAAATTTCCATTTACAATAGCAACTAGAAGAATCAAATATTTTAGAATAAACTTAACCAAGGATGTAAAGCAATTGTATTCAGAAAATTGTAATGTATTGCTAAAAGAAAATTTTAAAAGCCCTAAATAATTGGAAAATCTTCCAGGCTCATGGATTGGAAGACTAAAAATCATTATGATGTCAGTTCTACCCAAACGGATATGCAAATTCAATGTAATCCCCATAAAAATTCCACCAGCTTTTTATAAACAAATGGAAAACATAACTGTCAAATTTATTTGGAAGGATAAGGGGCCCCAAATAGCCAGAAACAACTTAAAAAGGAAAAGCAAAATTGGAGGACTCTCACATCTGGACTTTATATCATGTTACCAAGCAACAGTGGTAAAAACAACATGGTACTGGCACGAAGATAGACACATGGACCAATGGAACTGAATTGATGGTTCCAAAACACACCCTCACATCTATGGTCAGGTGATTTTTTCTTTTAAAGATTTATTTTTTTATCCACTCAGCTTCCCCCCAGATGGCGCCCTCATCTGTCTGTTTATTGTCTGCTCACTGTGTCTGCTCGCTGTGTCTACTCCTCTTCTCTAGAGGCACAAGGAATCAAACCTGGGACCTCCCACATGGGAGGCAAGTGCCCAACTGACTGAGTCAAATCTGCTTCCCACTGGCAGCGTCTTCTGTTGGCCGCATCATCTGCTGACTGTGACATCTGCTGGCTGTGGTGATTGCAGGCTGCCTGTGTGGAGTCGTTCATTGTGGCATCTGCTCATTGTGGCATCTGCTCATTGCAGTGGTTGTGGTGTCTGCTAGTTGTAGCATCTGCTATTTGTGACATCTGTTCATTGCAGCCTTTGCAGCATCTGCAAGTTGCTGTGTTTCTTCATCTTCTTTAAGAGGCACTGGAAATGGAACCCAGGACCTCCTATGTGGGAGGCAGTTGCCCAACTGCTTGAGCCACATCTGCTCCCCCTGGTTGAGTGATTTTTGACAAGCCTGTCAAACCCACCCAGCTGTGACAGGACAGTCTATTCAACATATGGTGCTAGGAGAACTGGATATTCACAGCCAAAAGAAAGAAAGAGGACCACTATCTCAAACCCTATACAAAAATTAAACCAAAGTAAATCACGGACCAAAATATAAAAACTAGAACTATAAAAATCCTGGAAGAAAATGTAGGAAAACATCTGCCTTACCTGGTGGTAGGTAGTGCATTCTTAACACCAAAAGCATGAGCATAAAAGCAAATATGGATAAATGGGATCTCCTTGCACTTAATCATTATTTTAAAAACCCAGAAAACAATAATTGCTGGACAGGATGTGGAGAAATAGTAACATTCCTTTACTGTTGGTAGGATTGTAAAATGGTGCAGACTCTATGGAAGACAGTTTGGCAGTTCCTCAGGAAGCTATGGAACTGTCATACGATCCAGTAATTCCACTACAAGGATTATATCAAGAAGTATTGAAAACTGGGACATGAACAGGCCTCTGCACAACCATGTTTATAGCAGAGTTATTCACAATTGTCAAAAAATGGATATATCCCAAGTGTCCATCAACCAATGAATGGATAAACAAAACATGGTATATGCATATAATGGGATACAATGCTGCAGTAAGAAGAAATGAAATTGGGACACACATTATAATATGATGAATCTTGAAGATATTTTGCTAAGTGAAATAAGTCAGAAATAAAAGGACAAATTGTTTGGTCTCACTAGTATGAACTATATACGACAAATAAATGTATCAAGTTAAATCCTAGAGTATAAGTTATTAGTAGACAGGAGGAGGGAAAGCTGTGAAGGAGGATTGATACTTTTAACACATTGTAGTGAGTAGCAGCTGGTTTATAAATGGGATTGTGGCTGAAAGGGTATTCGAATGATGTAAATGTCAAAGGAAAGAAAGCCAGAGAATAATCTAGGGACAGAATAACACAGTGAATCCAGAGTTGGCTGAGAATAGTGGTTAATAGTACAAATGCAAGAATGTCCTTCTGTGAACTAGAACAGATGTACATCACTGTTGCAGGATGGTGGGAATGTGGAGAAGCATGGGAAAAATACAATTACTGTAACCTGTGGACTATAGTTACATTAAAAATTATGCCAAATATACATGATAGACCAAAGTTAGTAGTAATGATCTGATGATATTATCTCATGATCCACAACAGTGTGGTGGGTGTGGTGGGTGTGGTGGGTGTGGTGTGTTGATGAAGGATTGTTGTATAGGAATTCTACATATCTGCATGTTTGTGTGGTAAGAAAACAACTTCTGTAATAAAAATATATTAAAATAAACTGTTGAAAAGTAATTCATCAAAATTGGGAATATCTTTCTGTTAAAACAACAGTGTTGATAGAATGAGAAGACACTCCACAAAATGAGAAAATATTTGTGAATAACGTGCCTGACAAAAGATTTGTATCAAGACTCCTTAATAAGGTAAATCAAAACCAAATCTTAAAATTGAGAATAATTTAAACAGACACTTCACCAAGGAGGATAAATGACAAACAAGCACACCAGAAGATCCTCAACCACGATAGCAAGTAAGTATATGCAAAGTAAAACAACAAGGTATACAACTACATACCTGCTAAAGCCCTAAGCCTTTAAAGACTCATCATACAAAGGATGTGGACGAGCTATACACACCTCTCCTGCTTGTGGGAATGTAAAATCAAGCAGCAAATTTGAAACCCCATTTGGCAATTTTTAAATATTTGAACATATACCTTTCAAGACCCAGCCATTCCATTCCTAAGTACTTACCCAAAGAAACGAAAGCACATGTCATTAGAGTCTTTGGCATGAATATTTATAACACTGTTATTTATAATTACCTAGGAAATTAAAATGACAAGTATCGACCAATAGGTAATAAATTATGTTATAATCAAGCTTGAAATTTATCTCAGAAATGAAAAGGAATGATCTGTAAATGCAGGAAAAAACATGAATGAATCTCAAAAGAGTATTCTGAGTGAAATAAGCTAGATGAAATAAGTACATTTATATAAAATTCCAGATAAAGCAAGTAATCTACAGTGACAGAAAAGAAATCCTTTCTTAACTATGAATAACAAAATTCGAGATGGGCAGGGAGAAGAGATAAAAAACAGCACAAGCAAAATCTTGGGGATCATTGATATGTTCATTGTCCTAATTGAGGTGATATCTCTATTGGGTATACATATGTCAAAAAAAATCAAAATGTAGGATTGACATATGTGCAGTTGACTTTATATACCAATAATACTTCAAAATGTTAAAATTTTCAAAAAAGTTTTAATTGAGAGATCTGAATGTATAAAACCATCAACCATGTGCAAAAAACAGGCATAGAAACTTTTAAAGACTTACTATAATCTTAAAAAACATATTAAGTATAATTTTAAGAAGAAAGTATGAATAGAATTAAAAGTACAAATAATGTAATCTGATGATTTACAGTTATAACTCTGTATAATGTTTCTTAAATAAGTTAACATTTTAATATACAATTTGCACTTTTAGCAATTATTCTCACACAAATGTAAAATGTTACTATGAAGATCCATTTGATAGAATGATTGATAACTCTGCAAAGCAGAAGAATATTATAAATGGAATTCAGACATTGGTAAAATAAATGCAAACATCTTCATACAATCAACTTGATTAATATTGTAAAATTGGAAAGATCAGAAATTTATGTGATAAACTCTTATTTGTTGAAATCTATAAAAGCATATATTCCCCCATTCAATTATAGCATATTGGTGCAAATTTTTACTCAAATTTTAATGGGTGTATTTAGAGAAGAAAAATCTGGAAGGGTAAGGTCTTCAATGTAAGCAATAGCCTCATATAATTATATAAACTTTCCATGCTCATCTGACTGAAAATTCCCAATGACAATAAAAAATTCATATTCTATACTAAAGAATTATTTTTATAAAAACAGGATGTAATCTCACAAATGCTTAGTAGCTGTGAAAGTCTGAAAATTTAAGCATTGTTACTGAGTAACAGAGTTGTTTTCCTGACCTGATTCTGATGCAGATGCCTCATCCCCTATCTCCAAGGACACAATTCCCACTGAAGCCTGTGTTCCTGTTTTTTTTCCAAATTTCCATTCTTCAAAAAATTCATTAATGATTCTTGAATTTAAGTCACCAAGGAACATTTCATTCACTTAGTGGCATATACAGCAATATTTAAAAATTCATGCTCCAAGCAGTAAAGCACTTCGCTCTGTCCTGGTTCTTTATAATATCACCTCTTCCACCTGTGAATAGAGTTCCTGTCATTCCTGCTTTAAAGGAATTTATTTTCTTTTCAATGATGCATAGAGTAAGAAAATATTGGAGACTTACGATAGCTCTAAATCTATTCTCAGGTTGTCTGTCAGGGTTTTGAAAATTACAATCTCAGGGAAACTTATCCATTCCCTGACCTGCCAGTAAAGGCAAAGATATAAACCTATTCATCAAAATATTACTTCCATATTACTTTCTTAATTTTTCCATGTTTAAACAACTAGCAGAAGCGCCGATTTACTAACAGATGAGTAAGTATGATAACATTTTTATTGGATTGTAATTTCCATTGCAGGATTTGGTCATTATTTGCTCCTGAAGAGAAAATGGATTTTGGCAATAACTTTTATGTTTTGTAATATCACCAACATATATTTAGTTATGGCACATCATTTTTTAGAATTTCTCCAATAGATAAATATCAGTTTTGGGGAGACCTTTTTTCATGAGACATTAATAAATACACACCTACTTAATATAAGAAATATCCATGGCAACTTTGGCTATACATTCAACTTCAACTTAAAACTAATAAAGTATTTTTGTAAGTATAGAAGTATATAGGCATGTCCATTATCCTCACCTTCCAAAATGGATAACATGTTGAATGAAGTGACTGTGGCTTAGTAATCTGCTGTTGTTCATTTGACCATTTGAGTGCAAGTGAGAATACACAGATATCTGTAAATTATGCTTTACAGTTTTGTTAAATTTTATTGTATAATAAGTTGTAACATCTTGAGGAAAAAAGATGTATTTTAAAGATTGAATTATGTTCCAACTTTGAAGTCTAAGTAAGGTTTCACAGTGATGTGTGCCTTAACTATTAGGGGAAAGATGGAAGGCAGGTGGGTGGGCTGCTAAATAAAAGCTCTTCTACATCTTATATAAATAGTTGATAGTTGTTGAATGAGAGACCAAATGCCCTAGGAGAGTTCTAACTTGGAGAAAAACTATGGCCTCAGTCAGTGCTTCTTCCCTTTTTTGTAACTCAGTGAAATACACAAATACTCTCAGCCAAGTCAGCCCACACTCAAACGAGAACACAGTAGGTTAAACAATAAAGTGAAATTGCTAACCTTGTGATATAATTGCATATTGGAAATATTTGAATACCTTTTGGTATAATTAATGGTTGTCCTGAGAAATATTTGTGGAGCAACTTAAACATAAAATCAAAAGATCCTTGACTTCTGCATTAAATCTGTTATTAAGCAAAAAAATGGTATCGTGAAGAAAATGTAATTCATTTTACTGGAAAATCAAAGTTAAGAAAAGGCAGTCATCTCTTTCTTCAGTAGGAAAATTTACACACATATTTTAAAAGATATACATATTCAGAAAAAATATGGATTATGCAATG